>JAOXYD010000135.1:12911475-12928912 GCA_028565735.1 Pinacopodium congolense
GAAGTTTTAACGGATCTAGACAAAGGTATGGTCATAGGAATGCATATACACCATTAATTTGTTATTTCTATGGTCGTTTTGGACATGTTCAATAATTTTGTTATGATCGTTTAAATGTGAATGTTTTGTCGAATGGACGAGAAAGATATAGAACTAACCATCAAGAATCCAAGATCATATAGATACCAAAAGTTCATTAAATTTATTTTGTAGGTATTAAAGGGCATCTTCAAAAGCATAAAAGAAAAATAAATTGCAAACATTGTTAAACCAAGGATGTAAAAAATACAAGAGATTAGTGATAAACTATTAAAATGGAGGTACACCTTAAACCTATATTTATTTGATTGATTAAATTTTACGCGATGTTTTAGATAATTGAATCCACTTAAATTTGTGTATTACTTGATATTTTATGAATTAGATTATAAACAAAGTAATGGAATTCTTAGAATATGTTTATTTAATTGTTCAGAGAAATTGTTTGCTTACTTGACTATCGGTCGACCCATAGGGTGAGTTTAGCCAACAGAATGTGTTTTACAGGTATATCGGTCAACCAATATGAGTTGATCGACCGACCGAATATTGTGTGTAGGGACATTAGTCGACCGATATCAGTGGTTCGATCAACCGAATGATCGAAATTCTAAAATCGTAATTCTTGTCTCCTATGCTGTTTGTGTATCATTTTATTGATATAAATGTCATTTATTTTTTGTGCTTAATTGAATTTAAAAGATGATTGTAACTTTTAAGTCTCTTATTGAAAAAAATATGTTTACATTTTTTGGATAATTTTGTATCTTGATAAATGCTTTAAATAATTACTTTAAATGTTTCCTAAATGTTTAGATATTTTATGAATTATATAACTATTTGTTGCATTTATAGGAATATTAAAAAGTATGGTTTGAGCATATTTTCAATAATCAAAGTTTTTGACTTTTTAATTCCTCTTGTGTATTCTAAAACTTTGCACTTCCTTATTTTAAGAAAATTTGTCTTCATTTAGGGAGAGCTTAGAATTTTTTGAAGGTTTTAATAAATTGCCTCCATGCATTAGTTTAAGAAAATATTTTTGAAAGGACATTAGTTTCTTCAAAATTGTTTGAAAAATTGAAATATTTTTATAGAAAAGGTTTCAAGAATCATAAAAAATTTTAAATTTTGACTTCATGCATTTTATGATAAGATCCCTTAGACATGACTTTCAATTTTTAGAAAAAACTTATGATATTTTGAAGTATTATTCTTATATTGAGGGGGAGTCATTGATAAAGCTTATGATTAGTTAGGACTCTTAAGATATTTTCTAACAATTAGTATCAAGTATGAAGTGACTTTAATTCATATTTTGAATTTATTTGCATCCTGATGTTGTTATTGATTTTTGGAAGTATCATTTTTAAAAGAGAAAATTGTTGTGTTTTTCGTACTTGTTGATAATGCATTGCGTTCGTTGTTTTATTTTAGATGACATTAACAATTGGTATTATGGTGGCTGTTTTGATGAAATTGATCGTTTCATTCATTGTCGTGCATTGTGTTTATTACAATTGGTATCAGCATGTCATTTTTTTTATAACCTATGATGTTTGTAAACAAGTTGTATCACATTTTGAAAAAAAAATTTAAAACGAAAAGAATAATTGATATCAAGTTTTTATTTTCCAACAATTGGCATCAAGTTTTTGTCCTCTAGCATTTTGTATCATGTTTTCCAACAATTGGTATAAATAAGTCTTCTTTTCAGTATATTTGATTTCAAATGTGTGATTTTTTAGTTTAATCATTTTTTTCAACAACAATTTGTATCACCTTTTTAACAACATTTGATATCTATGTTAATGAGTATTTAACTGTAGAACTTTTAAATGAGATTTGGTTGTCTTTATCCCTCTTTTGAATAAGTATGTTATTTAAAGGATATCGTGGTATATTTTATTAAGGGGGAGCTTTGATTTGAAATTATGTTTAGAAGAGGACTAATGTATCCTGTTTGTATGTTCTGTAATTATTGGTATCAAATCTTTATAAAAAGGGGAGAATGACAGATGTTATATGTGCTTTTGACTAGTTTTATATTCGTATTTAAGTTTTACACCTTTTTGTAATTGATTGTATACTTTTTAATGATTACAAAAAAGGGGAGAATGATAGAAGTGATGTTAAAAAGAAGTCGATATTAGAAAGAAGTCACAAGGTTTGTGATGTTTGCATGTTTGAGTGGTTTGATTTGTGTGTTACATGCTTTTAATATCACATGGTTTTGTCACCATAAAAAATGGAGAGATTGTTGAACCAATTGTTGGTTCCACCTTTGTTTTGATGATGACAAAGGGTTTCTACGAATATATTTGTAGAGTTTTTTTTATGTGTTTGGAGTATATTTGATTAATGAAAAATTAAGTTAGTAATTAAGTGAAGTTTGTAAGTCATGAAATAATGTTTTAGTTAAAAGTTAAATAAAGGAATAAATTGATGATTTGATAAATTGGATAAATTGATGGTGATTTGGTAAATTAGATAAATTAATTATGTTAAGTTTATATAATGTATTAATATTTGATTAGTATTGTTTTGTATGTGTTTAATTGGGTTCAGATTTAATTTGGATTGATTGGCCTGAGATTTGAGCCGAAAGTGTGCTGATCTAAAAGAGGTCGGTCGACCGAATGGATGGATCGATCGGTCGAACCAAACATGAAACAGTAACTCTGCAACGAGCAGATTTCCAACAGATATATTATTAAATGAAGAAAAACTTTGGGCAATGACTAATTGAGCTTGTGAATTGTTTATGTATCAAAGAAGTGTAGAAAGTGTTTATATATTATTGTTGAGTATTCTTAAGGGTATATGAGTTATTGGTGAAGTTGTTGTTAGAACTTTGGTAAGGGTTATTCTTGAGCCTTGAAAAAGAAGAGTGTGAAATTCTCCTTTAGCCTTAGAAAAGGGAGTGTTGTGAGGTTATTCCTAAACTTTAAAAAAGAGATAGTGAAAGGTTATTCTTGAGCCTATAAAAAGGATTGTATTGTGTATTCTTGTTGGAAGTGCAATAAGAACAAAATCTCAACAGTGGTGTTGGGGATCGGATGTAAGGCAAGTGGATTGCGTCGAACCAGAATAAATCATTTGGATTTCTTCTTCCTTTTCTATTTTATTTTTATATATTTAATTTAATTGTTTAAGTTATTGTTGTTATTTAATTTGTACAATTAAATTATTACTTAGCTTCCACCTTTAATTAAAATTGATAAAAAGACTTAGGGTGATCATATTGAAGAGAAATTTTAAGAACCTAATTCACCCTCCTCTTAAGCGTTATATAGGACCAACATCCTAATATAGATTTAACTTCTATATAAATATCATCTTTATGTCTAATTGGTTGAAGAAGCCTATGTACAATGGCATATACATCTTATATATCTATAATAGCTATAAAAAAACTCACAAAATTTGAGTTTGTACTTCTCCTCTTACTTAAAAAACATCATATTTAGAAACATTAAGTTCATTATTAACACTAACATGAGTTTTTTCTCTGTCGTTTCCATCATAAACATCACCTCTAGGCACTGCTAGTTTAAAATCTACAACTCCCCTTACTGGGGGGTTAAACTTTTTTCCATACTAACTTTTTCCTTACTGTGTACCTCAACACTTTTCTTACTTCTTAATTTAGAAATCAAAATGCAAATCCACCGTTGTTATAAAAAAATATAAGATGTTAATACCTTATTGTTTTTTGCTTGTAAAAGACCTCTTCCACTTAATCCTCACAAATTAAATCAATTATATCCAATAACCAATCATTAGTCACGTTATCAACTTCTAATGACCACTTAGTTTTAAATCCTCATGTATACCCTCCTTGCTCGAAAACTATCCCCCATGGCATATAATAAGTACACTTTTATCCTTTAATTTCTAGAATAGTTAAGACATATATGGTTATTCTTTTATATAGCTATATGGAATATTTTATTATTGCCATTTCTACTAACTATTGCCAATAATATTCCCTTGTACTCATTTTTCATAAAAGTACCCATCTTTGCCCATTACGTTTTTATAACCAGCTAAAAAACACTTCTTATAGCAATTAAAGAAAATGTATATTCTATTAAAAATGAAATACCATCTAGTTAAAGCCAAGACATAAATAACTTCACTATTGATTTTCGGTTTGATCTCATGATTCATCATATTCATCTTTTTCTTCTCTAAACATCTTGTTAATAACCATTTTTACTTAAACCAAGAAACATGCAATCCTAGTTGATTTTTAATATCTTCTCATATGTCAAAAATATTCTTTATCCATACCTAACATCATTATCAAATGGCTAAAGACCAAATACTTAGTGGTCAACTTCTTAACTCTCCAATTATCAAAAAACGTATAGTTTTCATATAATGCTTTGGCAACAAAATCACCATAATTATTTTTATTGAATGCTTAAACCAACTTAGAAAACTAAGCTTAGCATAAGCAATTATAACTTGAGCTCTTATATTTCTAAAAGAAAAATTTTCCTAGCTATTACATACGTAGTAACATTTGAAAAGAGTATTCTAGCCAATGACTGTTTAACAAAAACTAAAAACAAAAAACGATAATTAAAGTGGTACATTTTGTCACACCACCTAATAGAAATAAGGGATACCTTTATATCAAGAAATAAATGAATTGGTAGAAGAATTATTCCCCCCCTTCACTTTTATTAAGGAAAAGAAAAGGCAATATGCACATTTTGCGATAAAAAGGATTAATATTTTATGCTGACCACATCTTTACTCCTTTATATAAGCAAAGTACATGCCAAGGCTAAATTCAAACCTCTTTATTGTTGTTGCATCATAATATTTAGTACTCCTAATCTTTTCATTATTCTCCTTTTCATCACTCCTATTGGATTTATTAATTCCATACTCACATTATAATCATTGCCTCGTTTATCGCTCATATAATTTATATTCTCCACGATACATGTTACCCTTCCTTAGTTACACGAGCACATAAAGATTTGAAAGTTAGACAAGCATTGCCTTCTCTATCATCAATAAGCTCTTCATCCTCACTACCTGAAAGAAACCCAAAACAAACAATTGTCCTTTCATCTTGAAACATAACTTCATTTCCTACTATAACTTCAACTTCTACATTCATCTTTAACTTTGTGTCTAATAAGTTAAAGAAGCCTAGACATATTGGCATCTACATCTTAAAAACCTACAATAGCATGAACAACCCTATAAACTCCCCCTCTTGCTTCAAAAACATCATATTTAGGCACATTAGGTTCCTTTTCATGAGTCCTATAAACTTGAGTTTTTGCAACTTCTCTTCCTCCACACACAACACCTTTAGGCTCCTCTATTTTGAAATCTATAACTCCTCTTGTTTAAAAATAAAACTTGTTCTTTCTTAATGTGTACTTTGGTCACTTCTTAATTTAGAAATCAAAGTTGCATATCTACCCTATGATAAAAAAAAAATGCAATATTAACACACCTAAGCTCTTCTACACTACATGTACAAGATAAATTAATTATATATAGCAACCCATTAGTAGTCAAGCCATTAATTCTACTGGTCACTCAATTTTAAAACCTCATGTATACCTTACTAAGTTTGCTAAAAAGCTTGTTGGTTGGTTCAGATGGTTTAATTTTGAACACAATTTTAACTTTGATTAAGCTAACGTGTAAACAAATGCAACTACTGCAATAAGTAATACAATAAAGTATTTTTAAGACTTCAAATGTTAATCCCACAGGGAAAAATCTACAATTACGAGGTCAATTAGCTTACAATTGTCTAATAAGATCAAATTGATTACTTAAAATGCTGAAAAATGCTAATCTAACCTAACACAATTTCAAACACTGAAAATGATGTCTAATTACTTTCAAAAATTACCAAATCAGAGAAACTGGCTAAGGATTAAGTTTTCAATGAATTAATTAAGCAATTAGCAATTATGGTGATTGATTTAGAGCTTCTTCACAATTTTAAGATAAAGCTATAGTTAAGATTACGTATTTTCTCTAATAATCCTAATTTAAAGTTTGGTCATTCATCAAATTAAGTTAATAAGCTTGAAGATTAAGAAGCTTAACTCATGGATCTCTAATCTAATAATTAAAACTCTCATAATGAATAAAGGTTGGGTTATTCCATGATTAGATTATGTGGTTTATTGATTAATATAATGACCTAGGTAAATTTCTAGGATATTAGATTATTTATTAATCTTTTATTCGATAGCTAACTTTAAAAAAAGATGATTCAACCCTTCAATAAACAAAAATTAGTCCCTTAAATATGCACAAAATTCAATTAACTCATTTACAAACCAATTCTTAGCTGGAAATTGAATTAGCCACACATATTAACCAAAGTAAACAAAATAAGTATCTTATGCATCATACTTTGATTAATATATAAATAAGAGGTAAGCAATGAGTATTAAGTTAAGAAAAATCCCAAGAGAAGCTTTAGAATGGTTCACAAGTTTTAAATTGTGATCTTAGCTCCAACAAAACTCAAATTCATTAATCAAAACTCAAGAAATTCAAAAAACATGAAGATATGTAAGTTAAAGCACAATACTTTGATTAATCTTAAAATAAAAGCATAACAAAAGGTAATTTGAGTTAGAAAACCCCCTAAGATGATCTCCAAACTCATATTTAGTTTTGAACAACAAGCTCCAATGTTTGGTAATTTAAAAAACAACTCAGAATAAAAATTACAAGTGTTTTGAAATCAAGAACACTAAGAACACTAAGAAAGAATTAAGGAAAACTTGAGAGAATTTTTCAGATTTGGTTTAATCAAAATGTGGCATGTCTTATTGTTATTTCCACTTGTAGAAGCTTAAGGATAACCCTTTTGGTCCTTACCAAATAGGGCTTTAATTGCAAGCCATGTTTCAACTAGAATTATGGAGATTTGGTGGAAATTTGCATGTCTGCACCTATAATGGTGGTCTGACTTCGAAGCATTATGGCATTGTTAATGTGCGATGGACTGTCCTTAATGTCTTAATGCTGGACCCTTCAATGCAAGTGCTAGAGACGTCAACGTGGGTCTCTCCAAACCCATATTGAGGGTTTAGAAAATGGTTTTTTTACATTCTTTTCACTTTAATCTTCAATCAATTAATTCTAACTACAAATTAAAAATTTTCAATCAAGAATTAAACTTTTAAGTATGGAATTAGGGATCAAAATAGAATAAAAATCAATTGAAAATACAATCTATTTGACCTCTAACAAAGCTATTCCCATGACATATAATAGGCACACTTTTATAATCCAATTTACTAAATAGATGAGATATATAAAATTAATTTTCTTTTAGGTTATAACAATAATTCCAAAAAAATAATATAAAAAAACTAATAATACGCCACGATATTTAAGGCATATTCGAGGCTATGACTATATAAACACCAAAAAGAATAATTATATATATCTCAACTATTCAATCCTAATACTATATATGCCATAATATTCAATGTATATTCAAGGCTATGATTATATAAACACCAAAAAGAAACAAAATAATAAGGATAATATGATTATATGAGGTATTCTTTATAGTAGAAAATAGATCATTAAAAATATGGCCTTAATGTAATAACTATTATATAGAATATTATATTTGGGTCTCTATATGCATAATAAGCAATATTAAAAACAAAATACAAATGAAACCCCTCTATTTTAATAGGACTTTTGTCGACTTTGGCAAAGATACTCATTCTAAAATTAAAGTTACTCATTTTTATTTTTTTAAGAATATCTCATATTTGCTTCAAGACTGATCTTTATCTTTAATGTGCCTTTATATATGTTGGTCATCTATCTTTTTCCTAAAAAAAAAAGCAAACTCCTTATATAAAGAATGTGCCATAAATTTAATCTAAGTTTCTTGGCTTTGTCCATTTGGAATTACAATGTTAAAGGGTCGTTTGCTTTTGTTTCTTGTGATTTATAATAAAAAACTAAAAATAAAAGCTTATTCGATTGAAATTTATGTTAACAAAGTAATTTAGTGGTAACAAGTAAAGATCAAATAAATTCAAATTCTCAAACCAAAAAACTTTTATACACCTTAAAAATACATGTTATTTAATTGATTATATCAATTATTCAATGTAGAAAAATCTATTTTCAAAACCTGTGTTTCAAAACATGGAAAACATAGTTTTTTTTAGTTTTCCTATTATGTTTTTATCATATTTTGAAATCAAAAAACCAAAATAAAATGTAAAAAAATTAAATTTTCTTCCTTTGTTTCTATGCTAAGAGAAATATTAAAAAAAATAAAAAACATAAGTGATAACAAACAGAAGGATTTCAAATGTGTTGAATTAAGAAGCTAAGCTTTAAAGTATATTAGTTTTCTTGTATTTAGGGATTTCAAGTATTTAAAGTTTTACAAATTTAAGTTGTGTTTCCTTTAATTTTGAGTTTAATTGTTTCATTATTTAGATAACATATGGTTTACATTATTTTAAGTTTCATTTGGCTAACTTTATGGCAAAATAATTCAAAGCTATATGGAATTTTTATGAATATTTTAATTAATATTATTTGTCATTTTGAGTATTATCATAACAATAATAAGGGGATTATCATCGATATAGTATTCTTGTCAAAATAAATTGATAGACGAACTAATGTGATGAAATTAAAAAAGGTTAAATACTCATCTAGTTTTTTTTATTGAGACACTCCATCAAATAAAGAGGTAAAGTTGAAATATTGATAGTATTCCTGTCAAAATAAGTTGATAGAAACATTTGTTGGTTTATGCCTTACAGTTAATCGGTTAGTTATAGATTTGTGACATAATTTATGAAGATATTATTTATCTTATGCATATTTATTTATTTAACTAGTGTGTAGGATAAATGTCTATTGGATAAATATAGTTTTGCAAATGAAATTATGTTAAAGATCATAATTATGATATTCATATTGCAATTAGGTATTATCCTTAAATTATTTCTAGTCGTTGCTCTATTAAGATTGGACATTAATAGAGTGAAAAGACTAACGTACGTTATATTTTTCCTTATGAAGGAAGTAGTCAATCTCATAGACTAAAGTATGATGATAGTTAAACAAATGTATAAGTGCTTATTAGAGAACAAGTTCATTGAACTGGCTTGATATAAAAATTTCATATAAAACATTACTTGTATATCTATGGAAATGTTTATTATGATGATGGTATAAGTGATTCTTAGACTTGAGATCTCTAAGGTATCTTATATAGGGATTATTATGTTTTAATACTACTTATAATCTATTCTATCCATGGATAACTCACTTAGTAGTCACTGAATATAATTTAAACTATATGGAAGTAGTTGACTGATGAATATAGGACTCGTCACTCTAAAATGATTAAGAAAAATATTCTATTGTTCTATATTATTATTGATTTAAGAAATCCTTGGTCAAAGTGTAATGACACTTAGAAAAATAGTTTTTAAATGTCATTAATAAAATACTAATGGCAGAGAATAAAATGATTAAACTTAAATAAAAACGACATTAATTTCATACTTTATATCTAATCGGAATATTATATGACGAAATGATTAAATTATATAGAAAAATCATGCATGGACAGGTGAAATCAAAACTCCTTTGATATTCATAATATTTTGGTCTATAATAATAAATTATTCAATTAGAGAATTAAAAATACATTAAAAAGAGTTTTAATTTATCTAATTCTAATCAAGAATAATAATAATTATTATTAATTATTAACATTATATAAAAAATATAATGGATCATACACATAAAGCAACTTAATATAATAAAATTAATTAAGTTGAACTTAATTATGAAGTTTTAAAATTTTCAAAAGACAAATATATAATATTTGATTTTATTAAAATTGAATAATTATTATAATTAAAATTAAATATTAATTGTAATTATATTTAATTTTAATATTAAAAACTTATCTTTTTCTATATAAACGAAAAAGTATAAGAGGATATAGTATTTCTCATTTTCTTTAAGTCAATGATTGGAAAACTTCCTTTTCTTGATCTTGATTCACCTAGAAATTTAAGAACTATAGTTCTAGTTGAAGCTAAGAGATCTGAATTCCTAAAATGTCATAGAATTACTTAACTTAGATCTCTATAATTATATTAGATACCAAATATTATTATAACTTTTTTTTAATAACTAAGTTTCTCTAAAAGTTGATATGTAAATATTATTAAAGATTGAACCCGTGGCTCAAGTGATTCTCCTATCAAGATTTGAGAAAAAATACAGATGTAGATTAAATTTTACAATAAATTACGAATTTAGATTTATACTTTATTATATTTATAATTTTAAGTAATTTTAATTTTCAAGAAATTGAAAAAATTTCATTTTACTTTTATTGTAATGATATATTGCATTCCAATTTTCCAACATCACCGATGAAATCTAAAAAGACTGAATACTCATTTAATATATATTGTTTTTTAATTGAGACATTCTATTAAAACAAAGAGGTGAAGTTCAAATATTGATAGAACTATTATTCCCTTTAGGATTTCTTTATCAATTTTTTAATTTCATATTGTATAAGTTAGTATTGGCCGTATGAGTTGAAAAACAGTACGAAATTAAAAAGTACCGTATTAGATCAGTATTGATAATAAAATAAAAATAAAAATAAATTTTTTTTTATATTTTGACGTTTTGAATTTAAAGTTAATTTAAAAAATTCACAATATAATGTATTTATAGATTACTTTTTAAATTTTATAAAATTTAGATATTAATTTATAATTTTAAAAAATTATTTAAAACAGTACCGATATTAATCAATATCGGCACAATCCTATTTAAAATTGAATTCGATACATCATTATTCAAAACATTTTTCTTGATCCAATGCCTCTCATATTTTACAAAATGACTTACCGACGCATGTAAGAATACGAGTTTTTAATTAAGATCGTTGCATAATTTATTAAATGACTTAGCGAATTTTATCCAACAGAAAGGTTCCCTAGACAAAATAATGTTCTACAAAATAAGCAAGAAATGAAGTATATCGTCTGGGCATGCACAACTACATTTTTCAATTACTAAAGTAAAAATAAAAAGAAAAAAAAGGGAATTGTAATATCAAATATGTCACGATTAAGATTTAAGAGTATGGTTAATCAACTGATAACACCAAAACAAAAGAGTTAACTAAGAACAAGTAAATTAATTATGACTGCGGTAGGACACAAGAGCCAACAAAGAAATAGGAAAGCTCGGTTGGGAACAGGTGGCTTATCAACCTCACCTTGTTAACTCCGCCTCTGCTGTAGTCCCAACGGACTTCCCGAAGCCAAATACTCCACTTCTCTACCTGTCTTCTCTCTATATAAAAAACACGAACACACACACACACACGCACGGTCTCAAGGTCCTAACATTTCTCCATTCTCATTTTTATTTCAAGAACAAATCAATAAGCAATATGCAGTCTTCTCTCGCTCTCCCACTATCATCACATCCAACGCCTACTTCCTTTCCTCGATCCAGTCTCGCTTTTGATTCTCTCCTTCTCCCCTCTTCCAAGCCTGTGAATCTCCGCTTCTGTGGTCTCAGGAGAGAGGCTCTCGGGCTCTCCTCGATTGCAAAGTCTCAGTCCACTGGCAGCTTCCATACTCTAGCTCGCTTCTGCAAGATTGTAGCTTCTGTGGGTGACAATGGAAGTGCCCCCAAGTCTTTCGATTACGATCTGATCATCATTGGAGCTGGCGTCGGCGGCCATGGCGCTGCTCTCCACGCCGTCGAGAAGGTACGTTTTTTTGGATAATTTGATTTGGTTGGTGTCTCAAGTTGGTTGAGTTTTAGAAGATTTTAGTCGTGGGTTTTGCTTGGCAGGGTCTAAAAACTGCTATAATAGAAGGGGATGTGGTGGGAGGTACGTGTGTGAATAGAGGTTGTGTCCCTTCAAAGGCTCTCCTTGCTGTGAGTGGTCGAATGCGTGAACTTCAGAGTGAGCATCACCTAAAAGCTCTTGGTCTGCAGGTAAAAAGACTTCATCTTAATTGATTCCCTTGTGTTCTTCAATGCTTAGGTTAATAAAAAAACATAAGAGAGAGAATTATGGTCCTACTATGAAAAATAGTTCAATGGGATGTTAATGTTCTGTTGAAATTTGTGGCAGGTCTCAGCTGCTGGGTATGACAGACAGGGAGTAGCTGATCATGCTAATAATCTTGCCTCAAAAATTCGTAATAATTTGACGAACTCCATGAAGGCTTTGGGTGTGGATATATTGACTGGCATGGCTACAATTTTGGTCAGTGGTGCTCTGTCTTTTATCATAAGCTTATGTTCCTTTGTTCACTTGCTTAAAACTAAACTTTTACTGCTCTAAATTTTGAGTACCTAAGATCACTATAAGTCATAGAAATATGTATATTTTTAAGTCTTTATTTCTTTAATTCATCAGGGGCCACAAAAGGTGAAATATGGGAAAAACAACGTAGTGACTGCAAAAGATATTATCGTAGCTACTGGTTCTGTGCCGTTTGTTCCTAAGGGAATTGAAGTTGATGGTAGCTATTTGTTCTCTTCTCTCATCATTGCTCATGTTTATTACACAGGATGTAACTTTCATTCATATTTTATATTGTCTATTCAAAGTTTTAAAAAATGATAATTTTTATATCCCACAAATCTTGCAAAGCAAGTGCTCTTTTTTTCCCCCTTCATTGGTACTATTTAGCAATATGAAATACTTGAAAGTTGGGTAAATCACAATAGGACCTGCCTATTCCCATGTAATAAGCATATAAATTTAAATATAAAGTGTCTGATATGGAAACTGATTGAGCGTGATTTTCACCATCCGATTTCCTTAAAAGAGGCACTTCTGAAGTCGTTTTGGGAAGTCAAGGACATCTTTGGAAGACTGGTATGTTGCAGGCTTTAGTTGGAAGATGCATGAAAAACTCCTTAACTTTGTAACAATCATTCACAAGCAGATGGCAGTTTTTGTTATTCGTAGAGATTATGTTCTTCTGCAATTGTTAGAGATTCATGTTATGAGGCTAGTATTCCCGTTTTGGAAAAGAGATCCTTGTGTTACCTGCATTTTTCTTGTTTCTTGTTTGCACTATTTCTGATTCAATATATGACCCCCAGGAAAGACTGTGATTACAAGTGACCATGCTCTTAAGTTGGAGTCTGTCCCTGATTGGATTGCCATAGTGGGCAGTGGCTACATTGGTCTTGAATTCAGTGATGTCTACACTGCATTGGGAAGTGAGGTAGCATCATTGCTTTTTTATTTTCTTTTCATTTTTGGTAATCAGAATATATTGAATATGACTTAAGCCTCTATAACTGTATCATGAATGCTGCTCTTTCCCCTTTCCTTTTTGACATCAACTTTACTTAGGCATCGGCTTGGTATAGGAAATGTTTACATTGCTCTTGGATTTGTCTCTTAAATCTTTACCAAATTTGCTTGAATTTGGCATCTTTGCCTTGCTTCTCGATTCCCATGTTACTAGAATGGGCCATAGGTTGGAAATTATTTTTGTTTAGTGAAGCTTTACTATCGACTAAAACTTATGATTTTTAAGGATACAGAATATTTGGCTTACTAGCTTCTCTGTACTAACCCCTTTTCATAGTTAGTGTTGTCCTTGCTTACAATATTTTCATGGTATTTCCTTGTTTCATTGAAGTTTATCCAGAAAATCAATTCCATGAAGTGGCTTTTCTTTTTGTTAGGTCACTTTTATTGAAGCTTTAGATCAGCTTATGCCTGGATTTGATCCTGAGATTGGGAAATTGGCCCAACGGGTTCTGATAAATCCAAGGAAGATTGACTATCACACTGGTGTATTTGCTTCCAAGGTACTTAGAAGTTCGTGAAGTTCGTTTATGTATGGCCTTAGTGGACTGCCGGACTATAAGGTCTTTGTATTCTCTCTTTTTCTTTTTTATTAGTACAGATTCTATTCAGTTTCCAATTTGTTTTTCATAGATTACTCCAGCGAAGGATGGAAAACCAGTTACTATCGAGCTCATTGATGCCAAGACCAAGGAGCATAAGGATACCTTGGAGGTAATTTAAATTGTATGGATTTTGAAGTTTGGGCTTGATTGTTAACAATCTTTAAGGCTTTGATCTTGCTGAATGGAAAAATAGTTTATTTAAACCAATCTGGAAGAGGATACCTTCTAGATCTGTGGCTCCTTTGTGATGTTCAACCAAGAGATACTTGCACCCCATCTTGAACTAGTTGGCTGATACCTGGTGTATGGACTCATTATGACAATTTCAATAGAACTTGAATAGCTAATTTAGATTAGGCCTGCTATACTTTTAAGGCCCCCCAACAAGAATCCAACTAAGGGCCATTTCCATGTTTTAAAAGTTCTATGAGTATTAATTCCAAGTTGTTCCTATTTCTTTGTTCTGTATCATTCTCTGCAGTACCATGTGGGAAAAAAAATTGAAATATGCCCCTGGTTTATTGTAAAAATAATTCTTTTCATGCTGAACATGCCTTTGTACTTCCCATTCAAAATCATGGTCTTTCTTCATTTTGTTTTCGATTCCTACATCTTGGAATCGATAATAAGTTGGTATTTGCTTTTTGTACAGGTAGATGCAGCATTGATTGCAACCGGTCGGGCTCCATTCACAAATGGTCTTGGCTTGGAGAATGTGTGCACTATTCTAATTCTTTGACTTCATTTATGCAAAGCTGTTATCAGAAAGAAAATAATCTTCTAATTTCTTTTTCACCCCCAGATTAATGTGGCAACTCAACGTGGTTTTGTTCCTGTTGATGAACGAATGCGAGTTATTGATGCTGATGGAAATCTGGTTTGTTCATTGATGTGTATTAGACACATTATGGTATGTGGCATTTAGTCATCATTGACAAGAATCGATCCCTTTACAATCAATTACAGGTACCTCATTTATATTGCATTGGCGATGCAAATGGTAAAATGATGCTTGCCCATGCAGCCAGTGCCCAAGGAATTTCAGGTGAGTTATCACCAATTTTGGGAATTAAACAACTTCATGACTGGTTCTTCATTTGGCTGGCATTGCATCTTCTGTGTGTGTGTCTTTACACAGTGGTTGAACAACTCACTGGAAGAGATCATGTGCTTAATCATCTAAGCATTCCAGCCGCCTGTTTCACTCATCCTGAAATCAGTATGGTTGGATTGACAGAGGTGTGTTGATGATATCTTACAAAAACCTAATAGATAATTTTCTTTTTGATTATTCATCTGTTTTCTAGTTAATGTTTTTTGTTTTGCTACCGAACAATCAGTACTTGTTCAGTTTTTTTCCTTTGTTTTTGACAAAAGACAAATTTTCTCAGCCTCAAGCAAGAGAGAAAGCTGAAGTTGAGGGGTTTGAAGTAAGTGTTGCCAAGACAAGTTTTAAGGCCAACACCAAGGCACTTGCCGAAAATGAAGGAGAAGGTCTTGCAAAGGTAGATAGCTCTTGAAAATCACCTTCTTCAACAGTAACCTGTAAAGATTATAATAGTAATCAATAGCATAATTTAGGCTGGAAACTATTCTTCGGTGAATGGCTGCTAATACCTTCTCCAAAAGGTTTTGTTATTGATTAAAAACTATTCCTTTTGGTTCATTGTCTGCTTGACTGTCACAGTTTGTTAGTGCTCAAGATTCTCATACCTGTTGGATCAGACATATGTGCCCAATATAAAGCAACTGTTTAGATGGCTTAATTATCATTTAAACAAGGAGTTAGATTAGTAGTGCACTTGTTAATGTTGATGTGTTGTGGGATCTCTTGTACTCATTGGTAGCTTGAGCAAAAGCAAGATGGTTTTTTTGATGTTGAGGACTGCTGGGCTTTGCCTCGTGTGTTTATTTCTGAAAGTTGGCTGGCAGCCTCAAGTGAAAAGCTGCACTCGTATTTCCATGAATTTTGTTCATAATAGTTGATATTTATTTATTTATTCATTAGCTATACAGCTGATGTGCTATTGCACCAACATACTGCATAGGTAAGTTGCCTGTGTAATTTCCATATTTGTGTTTGATATCTGTACATATATGTGATATGAATTTAAATTTAATTGTCTAACTTATATACTATTGCTTTTGTGGTTGATTTTCTTTCATTTCATGCAGCTTATATACAGACCTGACAATGGAGAGATACTTGGAGTCCATATTTTTGGTTTGCATGCAGCAGATCTCATTCATGAAGCATCCAATGCTATAGCACTGGGGACCTGTATTCAGGTTAGTATTCTTATTATGCAGACAATTATTTCCTGTGTGCTAGTACTAATTCATGAAGTATCGAGTGCTGTAGATCTCATTCTTGAAGCATCCCCTGCCATATCAGTGGGGGGACGTGTATTAAACAAAGCTCTAATAGCTCAGACAATTCTCAGGCTGATTTTTTCAGTCTTTCAATAAGTTACTTCTTATTTCGATTCTCTTCTGTTAATACGTATCCCCGTGTTAAAATTGAATTTACTGGAATTGACGTAAGTCATGCCTAAGATATGTTGCAATTAGCACACGTTGTTCTAGATGATAAGTGTAAGAAAATCTTTATGTGTTTGCATTGCGCAGGATATCAAATTTGCAGTTCATGCTCATCCGACTCTGTCTGAAGTTCTTGATGAACTTTTTAAATCGGCTAAGGTAAACTTTTGATCAGATGTTTGCTTTTAGCATCATATTTAATATGGATGGAGAGTCTGTTATCTTGTAATACCATATGCTAAAGCATTGAAAATGATTAATAGTACACATCAAAATATTGAGGTTTTATGCTCCATCTGAGATTTACATGTCATTTCAGTGATATAATGAATGGGGTATACTTTATTTTCTCTAAAATTGTTACCTTACGGCAATTACTTGTGTGCATCTCCATACTTGTAAATCCTTTGGTGGTTGTATGTATTTATTAAAAGTTAGTGACTGAAGTTTTCAATTTATGGGGCAGGTGGAAGCTCCTTCTCCAAGCCGAGTAACCGAAACAGTTGTAGTCTAGGCGCCTCGATATGTAAACATAAAATTTTGAAGGACAGTGGTCATATCGGCAAGGTGAAATAAGTCATTGCTTGGAAAGAGAAGGAACTGATGGATTTAATTTGTTATTAGAGGCAAAAATTTACCAATTCAAAGAGTGGATTGAGGTGGGATGTTTTACCAGTTTGTGAATTGTTTTCTTCAACTAGTCCCCGGTTATAATATAACTTAACATATAAAAATTGTTCTATTTCTTTCTTTTTTTTTTTTTTGGGAACAACGTGGTTTAAATCAATGAACTAACTAAAGATTGGTTAATCATGAGGGTACTAGTCTTAGATTAGGATAATTTAGGACTAGACTTCCTAAGCTTTAAGCCTAT
>JAOXYD010000135.1:12948256-12958288 GCA_028565735.1 Pinacopodium congolense
GATAACTCCTAATTCATGATATTTAACCTAAGTTCTAAACCAACATAAACAAACAAGCATCTAATTAAGCATTAATTCAACATGATTCTCACAATTTTCATCCTTCCATCCTTCTAATATCTCCAAACCCCTAAAAGAATTAGCCACACATGATTACGCTACCTAAAACAAAGCTTGAATGAATATAAATCATACTTGAATAATAAAAGCGAAACTTGGAAAGTTTCAAACTCTTATTGAAAAACACAATTGCGAACTTATACTAATGTAAACTTAAAATAACTAAAATATTAATTAATTATTTAAAACCTAATCTAACACTTTAAATAAAAATTGCAGATTTAAGATTAAACACAAAATAAATTTTAAATGAATTAAAACCTAAGAACATGCATAAAAGCTAATTACTAATTAAAGATGCATCAAATACTAAATAGATGATTAAAACTAAAAAAAATAAAACCTTGAACAATATAATACATAATCAAAAATAAATCTGAAATCATTATTAATATTTAAAAGTAAAGAATGGTTTAAAGAATGGATAAGAAAATTAAAATATAAGGTCAAATTAGCTAACCAATATTCGGCTATCTAAAGCAATTAAATCAATCGAAAATTGTAAAAAGAAATAAAATAACAAAACCTATCCACCACTAAACAAAAAGTGGGAACAAAGAAACTAAAGAATAAAGCAAAAAGTAGCACGGATTATAAGCTGCATGTTAATTCTTAAACTCAAAACCATCTCAAACAGTAACTAATATGTATTTAATTCTTCAATCTCAGCTGCCGGTCTCCTAGTTGTCTCTCTTGTGTGTCTCACGCAGGTAGCAGCTGTTGTCTACTCGCCAAAACAGCTGCTGTCTCCAAGCCGCAAGTCCAACTCCATAGATGCAGCCGCCACACGCTACACGCCAAGACCTAGGGATCCGTCCCTCTTCAAAGTAATTCAACCCCTTATATAGTTGTGCAGCTCTTGTGTCTGTCTCCATGCGTAGGCCTCCTGCAGGAAAAGAGAAACCTAGCCGTCCAGTAGAGAGGAGGCAGTCCATGCGTGCAGGTCCAGCGGAGAAGGGCCCAACGCAGTCCATCAAATTTGGGCACAACAGCAGCGTGGGCTCATGCTCCAATCTCCAGGTGGGTCCAGCAAAGGCAGCAGTCCTTAAGCCTGCTTTAATTAATTATTTTTTTTCTTTTTTTTTCTTTTTCAAATTAAAACAATTTTTCCTTTTGCTTAAATTGATTTAAATTCTTCATGCTTTATCCCAAAATTTGAGTCAAAGAAATAAATCTATCATTAAACAAAATATAACACAAATTAAATATTTCAACAATAAAATAAGATTGAAATGACATTTAAAAGCATATGAAAAATTAATAAAATTCAATCTTATCATACCACTTTGTATATTTTACAAAATTTATGGACTATTTTATAATAAAAAGTTTTTCAGTATTGATATCAGTACTGATATTAGCTGGTACTGATATAGTATTAGTTCGAAGTAAAAGCCAATACCAGTACTATTTTTTAAAATATTGACAAAGTTTTTTTAATGAATTTGGTATAATTTCTTATATTGTTCGAACAGTAATGTATTATGGAATAGTAGAACTATTAGACATGTTAAAGGAGTTAAAGTCCCATTAAGGATCTAAATATGTATTTTGGTTATTCATCTAAATTATAATGATAATTGAGATGAAAGTTACAAGTTAAAGCAAGTATTCATTAAAGAGAATCTTTTAGAATTCTATCATTAAATTATTTTTATAGTAATAGCATGATTGCCATATAGTAATATGGTATAAGATACTTAAGCAATTGACTTAATATAAGTGGAATAATGTTGGCTTATGCTTTGTAGCAAATTGATTATTTGTAGATTTGTGACATAATTAATCAAAAGCATTATTTATCTTATACATATTTGTTTAATTAATTAATGTATAAGATAAAGTCTATAGGATAAATGTACTTTATTAATGAAATTATGAGATCATAATTATGAGATCAATAATAAAATTAAGTATAATCACTAAATTGTTTTTAGTTATTACTATATTAAGATTGGACATTAATAGAGTGGAAAGATTAATACATTTTATGTTTTTGTTCTTATGAAAATAGTTAAATCTCATATACTAAAATATGGAAATATTTAAACAAATGTGTGAGTGTTTGTTAAAAAATAAGTTCACTGAACTAATCCGATATAGTAATTTTATATGGAATATAACTTCTGTATCTAAAAAAATGCTCATTATAATGATTATATAAGCGATCTTTTAATTTAAGATCTCTAAAGTATCTCGTATAAGAATTCTTATATTCTTATACTATTTATAATCCATCATAGTCAATCATAGCTTATTTAATAGTCAATGATTATATGAAGAACAATTTGAAGATAGTTGAATAGAGGATTCATCACTCTAAAGTGATCAAGGACAATATTCTAATGTTCTTAATTAGTATTGATTTAAAATTTTTTTGACCAAAGTAGAATGACACTTTGAAAACAATTTTCAAATATCATTAACAGAGTCAATTACTAATAATAGAAATTAATATAATTGGACTCAAATAGAATAGACATTTATTCCATACTTTATATCTAGTTAGAACATTGTATGATGAAATAATTGAATTATATGAAAAACACATGCACGAATTGGCTAATTACAACCACTTTAATATTCTTAATATTTGGATGATCATAATATGTTGTTAGATGTCAATCTTGATCTATGATTATAAGTTATTTAATTAAATAATTAAACATAGATTAAAAGAGTTTTAATTTTTCTAATTCTAGTTATGAACTATAATTATAATTTATGATCATTAATAATATATTACAAAACCTAATGGGTCACAAATAAGGATTAATTAAAGAGAGAAAAATTAATCTAATATTAAGTTGGAATTAATTATGAAATTTGAAACACTTTAAGGATCAAATATTTAATATTTGATTTTATTAAGATTAAATTTAAATTAGAGATCAAGTTAAACTTTTAATCTTAATTTATATTTAATTTTAATTTAAAATATAAACTATTTTTTCTAAAAAACAATAAAGAAACTAGCATTTCTTGTCTTCCTCCTCTCAAAAGTTAAGTTTTTTTTTTCTCAAAATTGATTTGTATATACCATTAGAGGCTAAATATATGAAAAATTGTGGTTGACAAATTTATAAAGAAGATGGGATTTATAAGAAAGTTTAAACATGCTTGTCTAAAACCTTTTATTTTTCTTGTTTTTAATTTCGATATAAATTTTGTTAAAGAGATTCATAAAAATTGTAAAATATTTTACTACACTTGTGATTTGATCATAATTGATTTCGCAACATAGTTTCACACCATACATCTCAAGGAGTTCAAAAACTAATAAATAAGAAAGACAACTTTAATAAAGAAATTAGCAAAAGTATTATTTGGATAATAACATTTTTAATCATGTTCATATCAGATCCTAATGTTAATATTAAAAAACAATCTAAATATTTCAAGAATGTGAAAAAAGAATCAGAACATTTCAAAAACGTTAAAAAAGAACCCTAACTCCAAATTCTATTAAGTTCTTCCATTATGTGATATGTGGCATTACCACGTGTCATATTTTTATTTGTAAAAATTTTAAGTAAGCCCATACTCATGGACTCTATTAGAAATTTTGACCTAAAAACATTATAGCCTTTAAGTTGTTTACGTTATAAAAATTTGTTAATTTTAAGGATATCTTAGTTGGTGAATTGTTATTATTAAAATTCAAAAGTTATGTGTCCAAATTGTAGTAGTGTTGCTATTTTTTCCCCTCCAAATGACGTCGTGCTCTAAATCTCTCTCCATCTATTTTGTTCTTTCCCTCCTCTCTACTCTATAACCTTTCATAAAGCTTTAGCAAAATTTTGCATTATTTGGGAGTTTCCCTTCTTATCTGTTATCTCGATTTTTTCCATCTCTTTTGGAGTGCACTCTTAGAAAACCTACAAACTTAGATTGACATGATCCATCTCTGATCATGCTCATAACTTTGGTATAATGGTTTTGGAAGTTAGGTTCTTCAATGCTTCAATTTGTCCATGGAAAATTCTTATGTGAATCTCCTCTTTTAAGCTTGATTGATGCACTATCATAAGCTATTGTGGTTTCCTTATTAGACTTGAATCTTAATGACCAAATCCTTTGATAGATTAATATATTTGAGCTCTCCAATGTCCATTTTGTTGAGGCCTAACTCCTTTGAATTTAGCCATATTAGGATGATGATTAAGTCTAGGATGATTTCTTGCACCAAATCCATAGTTGGTGTCATTTGTATTAATAGTTTTTTATACAAAATTCATCTTACTAATGTTGGAAATTATGTTTGATGATGATTTCATAGTGGATGTACAATATTAGAAGAATAAGAAAGGGGATAGGGAAAATACATTAGAGAGAAGGAGCGTGAAGAGGGTATAAGAGAATTAATGGAGGGAGAAGCTAGAAAATGACATCATTTGGAGCAAAAAATAGAAATACCAATGCAATTCAAACATGCAACGTTCAGATTCTAATAATAACATTCTACTAATCAGTTATCCCTAAAATGTATAAATTTTTGTAACATAAACAAGTTAAAGGCTATAGTGTTTTTAGGTCAAAATACTAGATAGAGTCTTCATAATAGTGTGAGGCTCACCTATAATTTTTAACAAATAAAAATGTGAAGAACTTAGAATGTTTCTAAAATGTTAAAATTTTTCCCAATATTTTAATTGTTATGATATGACTTGAACATGAGTAAAAATATTAGGCTCCAAATTAGACTTTTTGTCTAAATCATTTTACTTTTTATTGGTTTAGCCTCTTTAAATCCATTTCTCTTATATTTATCTTCACTTTTAAAAAATTGCTCCTTTTACTCTTTAGCTTTTTTTTATGGTGCGTAATTTCAGTTTCCAACTTTTCATTCTCTCTTTATCTTCTTCTTAATTACACCCTCTTTGTAAGCTCGATTATTTACCTCTTCGTTTTCATTTTTTATTTCGGTTTTTGTGTGTTTTTATTTTTCTGTGTATTTTTCATTTTGTGCTTTTTTTTTCAATTTTTGTATTGTAGTAGTGTACTTTTTTTCTATTTCTATACTACTTTTTTAGTTTTTGTGTTTAAAAAAACAGAAGTTTAGTAATACAAATTTAATTTTCTATTTCTATCTTTTTAAATATGAAAATCTAAAAAATAGTATAAAAACAAAAAATATATAAATAAAATATGAAAACTGAAAAAAATAATATAGAAATAAAAAATACATAAAATTAATAAAAATAAAAAATAGAAATAAAAAAGTAAACTAGATGAACCCTTAAGTTTATGTGAATAATGAGTAAAAAATGGTGGTTTTATTTATGGAAGGAAGGTTTTCCAATCTAACTTTAAATTGTAAATCGGTTCATACATTTCAAGGTTTGATGTGGATTAACGACTAATCTCCAAACTTTTTTTTAATTAAAATATACTAAATAACCTTTAAAGTAGGGCTCATAATAATTCCCTCTCACATAAAAAAAAGATTTTTTTAGTAAATTTTAAAATGACTCTTCCCTATTAGATTAGATGACTACTAAAGCTCTTTAAAGGCTACTAATCAAATTCTTTTTTATTTCCTTGGACCGATCAAGCCCATTTGCTTCATATCTACACGTATATAAAGACTATGATTGAATTTTTAATTGTGGATGTTGTATTTTTGTATTGAATTTTGTGTATTTTTATAAATTTTTATATTATTTATCTTGATTTCTGTGCTGTATTAAAATATTTTTTTTTCGATTTCTGTGATGTTATTTATTAATTTTTGTATTTAAAAAATTTAAAAACTAAATTCGAAAACCGAAATCGAACCAAACGGGTTCTTAGTGTCTTGTAAGATTGTATTCTAGTCGTTACTATGTACATTCAACCATCTCATATGGATATAATTTTTCTTAAAAAAAACCATAGAAGTATTGTTTTAAAGATACAATCAAGATTTAAAATTGTAATTTCTAAAGTTTTTTAACTAATTAAACAACGACGTAAATTTTGTACCCGTTGTCATTTGGCACCTATCAAAACCAGCTTTGATTTTTCTCTTTTTTTTTTTTTTCTGTCTGAACATTTTTATACATAAAAAATACAAGTATTAAACTCTAATAAATAAAAAGAATTTTTTTTGAATCACTCATCAGCAAAAGAATATCTATTAACTCTACATTAATTGCACTAAATAATTTTATTTTCCTCTTCTATCTTGACTTTTTTTAATCCTTTCTCAGTGTGAGAATCAAAAAAGAAAAACCGAAGCATTTAAACCTCACTGCCGCTAAACCCAACCCTCTCAAGTCTCAAGTCTCAGCCAACATCTGCCGTTCCTTCCTTATCGATCAAATCAATAAATCAAAATTTTTAAGTATTCCTTTTTCCGATCCTTAAGCGTTACCGACAGAACCCTCATTTGATTTACCATCAGTTTAGGGTTTCCGATTGGAACCATGTCGTTGAGGCCCAACACGAGAATTGAAGTTCGCCGGAATCGCTATAAAATAGCGGTCGACGCCGACGAGGGTCGCCGGAGGAGAGAGGACAACATGGTGGAGATCCGAAAGAATAAACGCGAAGAGAGCTTGCTCAAGAAGCGCCGTGAAGGCCTTCAGGTCCAGCAGTTCCCTGCTCAAACAATCCCTTCCGCCGTGGAAAAGAGGGTACTTGCTTTGTTCACGCACATCCTTATAAAATTTGAATATTTACGATTAGGATTTGCTTTGGTGCTTTCTATATTTTTGGTTTGGCGAGGTTTCAACTGTAAAAGATGTGAATTTTTGTTAAAAATTTGCAGCTAGAAAATTTGCCGTCGATGGTTGCTGGTGTTTGGTCTGAGGATAGCAACTTGCAACTTGAAGCGACTACTCAGTTCCGGAAGCTTCTTTCGATTGGTAATTGGATAGAGTATGCTTTATGGCCTTTTTTTTCCTGTGTTGGTTGTTCCTTTTCTATTCAGTGATTAAATGAACCTTTTTATGCAAATTGTGGATACTAGAACAAAGTCCCCCAATTGAGGAAGTTATACAATCTGGGGTTGTTCCTCGTCTTATTCAATTTCTGGTCAGGGAGGATTTTCCTCAGCTGCAGGTGTGTAATTGGGTGATTACGTGTCATCTGCATTTATGATGTTGGTTAAGTTGGAGTAAAAGGTTACTATGCTTGTTGATGATTGTTCTGATCGTTAATAGTTTGAAGCTGCTTGGGCTCTCACAAACATTGCTTCTGGAACATCCGAGCACACAAAGGTGGTGATTGATCATGGTGCTGTTCCTATATTTGTGAAGCTTCTTGGTTCCCCAAGTGATGATGTTCGGGAACAGGTATGGCTGAAGTTCCATTATCCAGTTCTACAGTCTGTTAAATTTCACACCAATGATGGTGTGGTACACAATTGGAAGATTCCAGCTTAACTGTTGGTGAAATTGTAGGCTGTGTGGGCATTGGGGAATGTTGCAGGTGACTCCCCCAAGTGCCGTGATCTTGTTCTCAGCCAAGGAGCCCTTGTTCCATTGCTTACACAACTGAATGAGCATGCAAAGCTTTCAATGTTGCGGAATGCTACTTGGACCTTATCAAACTTCTGCAGAGGCAAGCCACAGCCTCCATTTGAGCAGGTGATTTACTACTTTGCATTGTTTGGCAGCTTGGGCTTCAAACAAAACTCCTTATGTCTGTTCTTGGATGTTTTCTAACAAATGGCATTTAATGGGCAGGTGAGGCCAGCACTTCCAGCACTTGAACGACTTGTACATTCAAGTGATGAAGAAGTTTTAACTGATGCCTGCTGGGCACTCTCTTACCTTTCTGATGGTACAAATGACAAAATCCAAGCTGTAATTGAAGCTGGTGTCTGCCCTCGACTTGTTGAACTCCTCTTGTGAGTGATCTTTCTTTTCTCGTGCTCATAGCTTCATAATCAATTAGTTAAACTGAACATATTAACATTCTTCTGCATGTCTTCAGCCATCCATCTCCTTCAGTCCTTGTTCCTGCACTTCGGACAGTGGGCAATATTGTTACTGGAGATGATATGCAGACTCAGGTACCTTCTTATCAATGATATTTAAGATTTTTCTGCTGACTACTAAACGTCAAATATTCAATGACGTCAAAATGGGCTTATCCTAAGTTTAATTAGTGAATATCAGGCGTAAGAACTTGTGCTTTGAAAGTTAAGATTCATTGGCATGCAATGACCTCGATCTTTTGTCCTATCTTCTTTAGTGCATTTCAAGCATACATATAAATTAAGGATCCGGGGCATCTCCCGGAAGCTCTAGCTAAAGACAAAACAAATTTGTCTTTCAAAATTTTCCAATAAGGAACGTTTTCCCTGCACATTCTTATGCTTTTTATGCATCCCTTCATCTGAATATATATATATATATATTTTTTGGTTTCCCTAATCTATTTCTTGGGATTTGTGATATGTTGAGTTTGAGACTTCTGGTTACTGTACTTTTCTGTTCCTTAAAAAGTTTGCCTAAGCTATGTATTTACATTGACAGTGCATAATTAGTAATGGTGCACTCCCTAGCCTGCTGAGCTTATTAACTCACAATCACAAAAAGAGCATTAAGAAGGAAGCTTGCTGGACCATCTCGAACATAACAGCTGGAACCAAGGAACAGATTCAGGTTAGTGTACAACAAATGTGATTATGTCCCTGGAATCCTTGTTTGTGCTCATTGAGGTTCTAACTTCATCTGGTGGAATGAATAGTATATAAACAGCATGGGGGAGGTTTCCTTGTTATTTGGTTTGTGATGTTTTATTTGAAAACTTTTTGAGGAAGACTGCCACTTGTGCTTCTACTTATTATCGTTTTGGTTAATAACAATCAAAATCCAGGCTATAATTGAGGCTGGTCTTGTCGGTCCTCTTGTTAATTTGCTCCAAAATGCTGAATTTGACATAAAGAAAGAAGCTGCTTGGGCAATTTCTAATGCTACTTCTGGGGGGATTAACGAGCAAATCAAGTAAGTTAAGACAGCTTTTTAAAATTGTTTCTTAGTTTGCGTTCTCAGTCATTTGTTATAGAGATGACTGACGCATCTTTTCACGGTTGGCAGGTATCTAGTAACTGAGGGCTGTATAAAACCATTGTGTGATCTCCTTGTGTGCCCAGATCCAAGGATTGTCACAGTGTGTCTTGAAGGGTTGGAGAACATTTTGAAAGTTGGGGAAGCTGAAAAGAATTTGGGCAACAATGGAGATGCAAACTTTTATGCCCAGATGATTGATGATGCCGAAGGATTGGAAAAGATTGAAAACTTACAGAGTCATGACAACAATGAAATTTATGAGAAGGCAGTCAAGATTCTTGAAACATATTGGTTAGAAGAGGATGAAGAGACTTTACCAACTGGTGATGCTTCCCAGCAGGGATTTCAGTTTGGTGGGCACGAGCTTCCAGTTCCATCTGGTGGATTCAACTTTAGCTGAAGGTATGCATGCAATTACCTACAAACATGATTTGATCATACTCGTGTAGTATGTAGCTGAACTGTATATGACTAGCTGCACATGAAATTTTCCTTGCATTCACTTGTGGTCTTATTGATTGAACTTTACTTTGATTTTTACTTATTTTATTTTGTTTGCAAAATTTGCAGGGTAAATATATTCTGTTTTGATACCCAATCATGATGGCACTGATAAAATGTGTTGGAGTCAAGTGGGTCTCTTAGATGGTACCTTGCATCTGGTCATAGTCTGGTCTAGCGTCCATTGTGGTTGAAGAGTTGGCTCGGCTGTCCATCTATACTACTGTAAAAGGGGGATTTGGGCGATGCCGAGGAGACTGAGCTTACTGGCCTGTGATGGTGGATATATTTTGCCTGTTCTCAGCAAGTCTTCGCATAAGCAGGGACAGTTGCTTCAGTCACTGAGTGGCTTTACTGTTGGGGGTTCTAAGTGCATGCGGATGAAGTGCTTTGCTATTTTTTTGAGTCT
>JAOXYD010000135.1:12958388-12995334 GCA_028565735.1 Pinacopodium congolense
AAAACATTTTCAATAATTTTGAATTAATTTTGATATATTTACGTATGATGAAACTTGTTGATAAATTAATTTGCTTAAGGACATACAAATGCTTAAGTGTGGGAGAATTGTTAGGGGTTAAATTTATTGATTTTTTTACTGATAATTTGTTGAATTTTGACCTCTAATTCAGTATTTAAGTGTTGAATTTATGTGTTATTATGTTTGATTTGTAAGTTGGTAATTAAAAATGGAGATTGAAGAAAAAAGATGGAAGATTTGACCAAAGTCAACTATAAACGTTGAGCTAGCAACCCCAAGGTGAAGTATGAATAGACCCAATGTGAAGGAGTCAAAAGTTAACCCTCAATGGTAGGCTCCCAAGCCCAAGGTGAAGGAGTCAAAATATGAACAGTTATACATATCCACCCCAAATCTCCAAAATTATGGCTTGGGCATGCTCTCTTTGTCTGTAAATGCAAGTGGGAGGCTGCTAAAGCTGTTAAAATATACAAACAACAAAACACTTAATCAACGAGGCAGAAATCATATCTAACTTAAAGAGAGTTGCTCTAGCTTCCCTCTTCATTTTTCTTTTGAGTCTTTTAGCTTCAAATACTTGTAATTTGAATTTTATACTATTTTATGAATTGTTTGTTGGATTTCATTGTTAAGATATATATCTATGTTTCTAAACCATCATACGGAGTTTTTATATTAATGTTGTATTTTCTATGTTTTTCGGATTGATCGAAGTTCATGTTCTTATGCTTACATTATCTTATGTTCTTTTATTTTCTATAAGTTATAGTGAATTTTGAAGCTATGTTGTTATCTAGATCATGTTGAGGAGCTTAAGACAAGTCTAAGAGCTTTCTAAACCTACTTTGTAACTTCTAAACTTATTATTTTAGCTTATATTTTTAGATCTATCAAAGTATATGCCTTAAGATGCATGTTTTATATGCTTTAATGATCATGTGTGGCTAAATCCATTTTTCAGCTTAGGATTGGCGTTTTAATGTTTTAAGGGAACTGGAATTCATACATAAAGGTCTAATTTTTGGGCTGGCTACTTAAAATTAGAGTGAAAGATAATCTAAGACTTGAGAAATCAACTTAGATTGTTGGACAAATCAATAAACAACACAAATCAATCAATGAATAACCAAACTTTGATTATTTGTGAGAGTTGGAGATTTGAAACCACAAATTCAAAAACTAACTTTTTAAAATTAAAGCCCATTGAATATATTTAAAGCATAACCAAACTTTAAACTAAGTTTAATAGAGAAAAGGCATAAGTCTTAACTATAGTTTTGTCTTGAATTTGCGAAGGAATTCTAATTTAGTCTTTAAAATTGTTAAGAGATTGATTAATTCATTAATCACCCAATCCTTAGATGAATTCCACAATTTGATGATTTTCAGTAATTTAGAAATCATTTTATATTTTAAAATTGCGAGGTTTGAGACAAAAATAGGATAGTTTAGTATTTTCATCTTTTTGAACAATTAATTTGGAATTTCCTAAATAATTGTAATCTAATTAATCTAGTGCTTACCCAATTAAAAGTTCCTCGTGGGTTTAACACTCGAAAACTTAAAAATACTCCATTATATTACTTGTTTGATAGATGTACTTGCCTTTTACATTGTTCGTTTTTAAAGTAAATTCATTTTGGTTTTCAAAGTAAAATCGTTAAAATCATTCTACATTTCGTAATCACTTAACTAATGAACAACATCATACTTAAACCGAACATTGTCCTTAATATTCAAATAACAAAAATAATCACAAAAGAGAGAGAGAATGGAACAAAAAAAAACTACCTTGAAGTCATTAAGCCAATAAGTTCCAATTAAGGTCAGTGTAGTTTTTCCTACTACCAATATATTGACGCCAATGTTGGCTTACAAACTTACAAAGTCAAGAATAAACTAATTCCAAAACCTTGATTTAAGACTAGAAATAGAAATTAAAAAATAAGATCAAGGAAATGAAATGGATACTAAAAACACTAAATTATAAAAAACATTAAAGGTTAAATCATCAAAGGTAAAAGTGTTTGATTGCATCCCAAAAAGCTATTGTTTTAGGTCATAATCTTAACCTCTTTTATTCTTTTTTACTTTAAATTTATAAGAGGATCGAAAAGGATATAACTGGCTCCTTTCTCTATTGGATCTCCTACTATGTAGGGCTTTAATTGATATGCATTCACTTGAATGGTTCAATCTTCTCACTTCACACCTTCATAACTTTATAAGGAAAGACTTGATGCACTTGAAATGGTCTAGACCACCTTAGCTTCAACTTATCTACAAAAAAGTTTCAATCGAGAGCCAAACAGAAGTACCCAACCTCCTTCGTGAAACACTTTATCAAGGATCTTTTTTTCATTCTAATGCTTGATCTTCTCCTTAGATTTTGGCATTTTCATAGGTGCCTAATATCAACTCATTAAGCTCACAATTAAGATTTTCCACATATCAACTTGAATGGCACCATGTAAATAGGAGTCTTATAAGCTATTTAACAAGCCCACAATGCATCATCTAATTTCTACTTCTGATCTTTTCTAAACTTATTAACCATCTTATGTTCTTTAGTTAGCTCATATAAGGGTTTTAGGGTGAACTTTCTAATTTCATAAGATGATAGAGATACCACTTTTTTAATTCTTTTGCTTAACACCAATTTGATAATTTCGACTTACAAAACAAAAAATCAATGTATTCTTGGTACTTAAATAAACTTGAGTCCTTAAGGATTAGCTTTAGTACCTTTCTCAAGCCATTTTTCAATGGTTTTCTAAGCAACCCATGTTTAGTAAAACAAAAATTTTCAATATTCCTAACGTTGTCACAAAAATAACAAGTAACATATGCATTATACAAATGATAATGATTGTTATGATTTGTGCACATAAATTCATTTCAAGGCTTTATTTCATTAAAAGCTCTCTTAAAGTAATAGTAAGTCCTTGGATGAGTGTAGGGTATGCTCCTATCTTTTAACTTATGCATATATGAAGTAGAATAATGAAATATTTCATTTTTTCTAGAATGAGACCTAAATGCATTTTTAGGTCTCCTAGCACTATATGTTCTTTCTTGATGATAATAAGGCCTAAAATATGAATATGGTATGCCCTTATACATGTATGGGTGATATGCAAGTACCATGCCTTTTTACCTAAAATGAGGCCTAAGTTTATATTTATTCTTTTCTTAATGAAAATGCCTCCCAAGACATCAATATGTCATGCCTCTAGAATTATGTACATGTACATAAGAAGCATGAGAAAGTATTGGATCTCTTTCCCTAACTTGAGGCTTAAATGTATCATTATGAGTTTATGTATTCTTATAAAATTTATTCCTCTATTTACATGTATGCATATTCCTCCTAGTATTTAGCCTAGCTCTATACATGAATGTAAGATGGCTTTTCTTATAATGTGGTTTGGATGATGAAGCTATATTTTTAAATGGGGACTTTGGGACATGTTCTTGATATAAATTTTTTTCCTTTATAAAAATAGTTTATACATCATTGGAGACACTACATTGAGTGAATCCCAAACCATGTCTACACTTGAACTCTTTTAAGCTCCTAATATGTTAGTTAATTTTTCACTTCCCTTAGTGAATTTTGACAATGATTCTTTAAGGTCATTGATCCCATTCATCAATGTCTTATTTTTCTTGTAACAAAGTATTCCTATCATCATCATGATTGCCAATTTCCATACTCCTAGATTATATCATGTCATGCAACTTATTTTTTAAATTTTCATTCTCATCTTTAAATATATCATTCTTATTCATACATTCATCAATTTTTTTTAATGCATCCCTATGTTTAGAAGAGTTATTCTTCATTCTCATATTCATGGCCTCTAAGCAATTAACTAACTCATGATATGAAAATCATGAAAATTATTATCAATATATGAGTTAAAACTAGAAGGTACCTCATTGTTCATTTTGAGAATTTGATAGAGATGGTTCCTCATCCTTCTTTGCTATCAAACACATGTAAACTTCCTTCTTATTCATTTACTTATTCATCACTTCTTTAACTTGATTGCTACCTACATAACAATCCTCCAATTTACACCAAATCCCATGGGTGGATTTACACATAGATACTTTATTGAAAACACTTCTATTTAATACACTAAATAAAATGTTCACGGTATTTTTATTTGAAAAAATAAGTTCCATATCATTTTAAGGAACATAAGGGCTATTTGAAACAATTTCCTACAAATCAATATTTTGGCCCATAAAGAAAATTTTCATTCTAATTCTCCACTTTAAAAAATCATTACCATTAATCAAAGGTGGAGTATACACGTCTAACCCCTTTTAAACAAAACACAAAACAAACATTCAAATGGGCCATTTCAATCTTTTCACAAATTTTGTTAGAAATTTTAGCAAGAACTAAACCCACTTTAATACTAATTATAAGCCTTATGGAACCTATAAGGAGGGCTGAATGGGAGTTTAAAAACTTTTCTAACTAAGTCTTAAACAATCAAAACTAATTTATGTAATATATGAAGTCCCTAAATCGAAATTCAATCTTTATAAAAATGATATGTCAATTTTAAAAAATAAATCAAATCAAGGCAATTATGAAAATAGTCACTATATGCATAAAATTATAGAGTTACAAAAAGGATCCATAATAATTTTTATAGTGATTCTGTTAACCAATCTTTAGCCTATGTCCACTCCCAACAACATTGATGGACTTTTATTATATCAAATCTTCCTTAAGATAAAGACCTTTGTAATATCTTCTTTCTATAAAGGAGGTGAAAAGTAACTTAACAATGTCTTGTTTCTACAAAGAGGTCGAGATCAACCTAATACAATCTTAAATTGTGTAAGGTGAATAGTAACCCTTAACCTAAACCAATCTCAACAATTTTATCCCTAAAATCAAGCCCTAAAAAATTAAAAAAAAATTAATCTCTCAAGCTAAACTCAAGAATAAACAACACTTACACTAGCTTGATCAAAACCAACACTCAAGGGGTTCAAAACTACAAAAAATTCCAACACAAGATTTAACTTTTTCTCTTAAACTCATAAACTAAGATCAACAACCCAAATCTAAACCAATTCTCTTTATAACAAAAACTCATAAAGATTGCTCTAAGAACCTTAAAATACCTATTTTTAAGCTTCTAAACTTAACTAGCTATTGGAAATACAAAAATTCAACTCATACTTAAAATGTCACTATATAGTGAATGATCTAACCGTTATGCATTGCATTCTAGAGCTCATTTGGTTAACCAGTGTTCATGGATTGGTCGACCATTTCCTTCATTTGGTAGACTAATATGCCTATTTTTAAGGCATTGGTTAACTAACCTTGGGCATTAGTTGACCAAATAATAAATAATCTCATCTAGTCAAGCGGTTCACAACACTAATCGATAACTCTGCAGAACTAATGCCCATATTCTACAGTAACTTAATTTAATTTTAAAACACAAAAAACAAAGTTTTTTGTTCTAAAATCAAATTCAAACATCTTTCACAAATTCCCCACAAAGTTTCAGTCAACAAAACCCATCAATTAAACTTAAAAACTCAAAATATCTTAATATATATAACTTTAACTACATTTTGAAACTTTTTTATTTTGAAATCAATTCTAAAAAATATTCAAACCATTCCTCTGACTTCAAAACCAATTTACACAAGCATTAAAAAATATAACAAAGTACTTTTGTGTACCAAGACCTTTCACTTAAGCTCAAAAGTAAATTATGTCTTGGTTTACAACAAATGGCAAATTTTCAAGTTTTTCAAAACTTTTAATCTTTCCAAAACTTCAAAAATCATTCTTTTTATTCCAAAAACCAATTCATACAAGTTTTAAAACTTCTCAAAAGTCATTTTAGACACCAAGAAAATTCAATTTCAACTAAACCCAAAATATGTCTTGGTTTATGGAAATTTAAGCAATTAAGAAAACTTTCCAAACCTTTTTTCAAAGTTTTCATAATTTTTTTTCAAATATCTAAAAGAACCAATTTTCAAGTAAAGTACTTGACTCAATCACACTCTAACAAATCCAAAAAAAAAACTTCAAACAAGCTTCGAAATTACTTTAGCACATTAAGAGGACTTCTTTAAAACCAGTTTATGAAAATTCCTCTTGATAACTAATATCCTCTTATTTGTAAAACTTTATACTAATATGAAAACTATAAACTAAGGGGATGTTTAGTTGGTTGTGGGTTGTGATTTTTGTGTGTGGATGTTGTATTTTTATATTGGTAATTGTGTTTTCTTTATCAATTTCTGTGCTGAATTAGTGTGTTTTCTTTATAGATTTCTGTGTTTAGAAAAATAAGAAACTAAAACCAAAAACTAAAACTAAAGTAAACAAGCCCTAAACTTATTATGTAAATGAAATAAACACACTTAAGCAAAACTAAATGTATAAATTCAAATGATCATGCAAATGTTGAGCTCTTCAAGCATTGGCAAGATAAAGTAATACTTACAACCAAAAAACAAAACTTTAAACCTATTCAATCCTTATCTCCTTGTCTTGATCTTCCATTCTTAATCTTCTCACCAATGCTTGCCTCACCATTGTTTTTTTTTTTTTTTACCTTTAAACACCAATTTTGGGCTCTAACATATGTAAATTTGAACATCTTACAATTTACCTATTTTTTCAATGCACAAAACTAACATAATAGTAATAAATATGTTTTCTCATCATCAAAATCAATTATTAGAATCTCCCTTAGTTCAACACATCTTCTCAAGGATACTTTAATTACAAACTTCCACTGGACCACTAGTTTAAGAGTGATATCCCAAAGTAATTTTATGTGTTATCTTATATTTTCTTAAGAGAGCCTTAATTTGTTATTTCGTAAAATGTGGACCCCTATCATTTACTATAGTTATAGGAACACCAAAACTCAAGAATATCACTTTTTTAAAGAGCTTTGCTACCACCTTAATTTCATTAGTTTGTGGTGCCATGACCTCTACTCACATGTAATCCATTGTATAAGAATGTATTGTTACCATTAGATGATGGAAAGGGGACTATGAAATCAATTTCCTAAACATCAAACATCTCAACCTCTAAGATGTTTCTGAGATCCATCTCATTCCTTCTCAAAATATTCTTGGTTCTTTAATACCAATCATATGTACATATGTATAAGTGAACATCCTTAAAGAGAGTAGATCAATAAAACCCATTTAGAAAATCTTAGCAGTTATTTTTGAAGAATTAAGATGACCATCATAAAATGAGACTTTGTGCTTCATATTCAGGTACACACCTTCTGAAATTCCATCCACACACCATTTAAATAGAAGAGGCTCACCCTAATACTAATACTCACATCCGAACAGAACTTATGCCTTTAATGTAGCTTAGGTCAGATAGTAGTATTCCACATGAAAAGAAATTCACAAAGTCTATGTAACATGGAGTTTCCATTTCAAAATTGCAAACAATTGTTCAATCCAAAAAGAGTCATCAATGGATAACTCATTTTTTCCATTCTAATCTTGCTCTTTTCTTAATCTAGAAAGACGATCAACCACCAAATTTCCATTCCCTTCTTATTTTGAATCTTAAAGTTAAAGTTTTGTAAAAGAAAGATCCATCAATTCTGTCTTGGCTTGGCACCCTTCCTGCTTAGGAGGTACTTGCTGGCTAAATGATCTGTATAGATAATAAGTTTAAACCTCACCAAGTGTGGTTTAAATTTATCTACGATAAACACAACCGTCAGTAATTCCTTCTTAGTGATAACATAATGCATATGGGCTTCATCTAATGTCATCTTGCATAATAAATAGCATGCACCTTTTTTTCCTTTCTTTTCCTTAGAATTGAACCTATTACATAATCATTTACTTCACACATGACCTCCAATGGAAGGTTTCAATCTAGTGGTTGAATAGTTATAGCAGATATAAGTGTGTCCTTTAACCAAAAGACATCAAGCTAATATTTGTAAGAATTAAAGTTTACATTCTTAAAAGGCGGGTTAGTTAAAATTTTAGAAATTTTTGAAAGCCAACATGACCTAAAAAAACTCCTTACGTCCTTAGCATTAGTAGGCAATAACATCTTCTCTATAACTTTTACCCTTGCCTTGTCAATTTTAATTCCTCATTCAGACATCAAACATCTTAATACAATTCCTTCCTTGACCATGAAATGACACTTTTCCCAATTTAGAATTAGATTTACTTCCTCGCATCACTACAACACTTTAGATAAATTGGTTAGACATTCATCAAAAGTAGTTCCATATAGAGAGATATAATCCATGAACACTTCCATAATATTCTTAATAAACTAAGAAAATATAACTATCATGCAACATTGAAAACTAGCGTGAGTTTTATAAAGACCAAAAGGAATTTTCCTATAAACAAAAATGTCATAAGTCCATGTAAACATGGTCTTTTTTTTATCATTAAGATGGATAGGGATATGAAAGAAACTTGAATAATCATCCATATAACAAAAAATAGAATGTCTTACCAGCATTCTAAGCATTTGGTCAATAAAGTGAAAGGGAAAGGGATCTTTTCAAGTTACTTTAGTCAATTTCCTATAGTCTGTGCACGCCCTATAACTTGTGAGTACTCTTGTAGGTATTAAATCATTATTTATTTTCTTTATAACAATTATGTCCCCCTTTTTAGGAACCATTTGGACTAGATAAACCCATTCATTATTGGAGAATGATAGATTATCCTAACATCCAGTAGTTTGAGCACCTCATTTTTAACCACTTTTTTATATTGGGATTCAATCTCCTATAGTGCTTAATAAATGGCTTATGATCATCTTCCAACAATATCCTACGCATAAAAATAGACTAGTTAATATCTTTAATATCATCTATGCGATCTTATTACCTTTTGATGCAAGCTAAGAACTTCCTATAATTTTTTAGTTTCAATTTTTCTTAGGTTTGCATTCATAATCACTAAGTAGAAGGGAGAAGTTTAATTTCTATCTGTGGAGTCTTTTCTTCTCTCCTGTTAGTTAGGGAGTCATCTTTCACTAAGTATTCTTCAATTAGATGTTCTAGTTCATGCTTAGCTATCTCCTCTCTTATGACTTTGTTGATAATGTCAATGTTGTAACAAGAGTTTCTAAGAGAAGGATATTTACTAACATTAGGTAAATTAAATTCAAATTTCCCATCACTATCACTCGAGGGAAGTTTCCCATTATCCACATCAATAACGGCTCTAACTGTAGCTAGGAAAGGCCTCCCAAGGATGAATTGATTTGAGTACCTCCTCCGTCTCTAACACAATGAAAGCAGTGGGAAAAAAGAACTTACTAATCTTACTAGGTATTGATATGTTGGTTTCAATTAAGATCAAATTAACCAAATTAATCACCAAATTTAATACTTAAAACTCTTTTCTAAAAAAAAATTTTAAAACTAACTAACCAGGAAGTATACCGATCATAAGTAGTAAAGTGAGTATTTTAAACTCGAATTATCATCCTGTGGAGATCACTTATAACCGATATTAATGAAAATGGATCACAATTATCTAAGGCCACCAATTTGAGAGATTAATTAAACTAAATTTACCAAACTAGACTAAAGGGCTTCCAATTTTGGAAAGAAGATTAACTTTGAAATTTAAGGTTACTTAATGGATTAAATGGTCGAGGAAATAGCTTTCAATGATCTAAATAGATTAATTAAGGATCAAAGGGCATGTGCTAGGGCAACTTCACCAATTCAAGACAAGGTTATGATCAAATCAATGTCTTTTCTCTTACGTTTTGAAGTTTAAGGTTTGGTCCATTCTTAAATCAACCAAAAGAAGGCTTAAAGTGCAAGAAACTTAATCTAAAAATTTATATTTTCAAATTACTACCCTCAGGATTAACCAATCATTGGTCTTGTATTGATTAAAATCATGTTACTTATTGATTTTTCCAATGGATTAAGAGATTGGTTCTCTTATTTTTCCATTTATCTTCTTAATCTTAAAAAATTCATTTAAGACAAGTTTTAAGCATTCAAATAAGTAAAAGACAAACTTTAATCACATCTAAGCATGTATTCAGATCATCAAATCACCATTCCTTAACCACAAACACACTCAACCACTCATTTGAATCAAGAAAGAAAAGATATCATGAATATAACTCATGTTCTTGAATATATAAGCTCAAGAGTGAATTTCAATACAAAAGATAGGTTTATAATCCACCAAATGGAGCTACAACCATGTCTGTAAGTCTAAAACACGTGATTGAGCTTCTACAATCCACAAAAATAACTTAAATCTACAAAGAAAATTAGAAAATATGAATAACACTAGTTATGAGCTTTAAACTTTTAGAGAATCTGCAAATTGATCTGAAAAATGTGTTTCTCTCTATCAATTCTTGTTGTTTCTAGCTTCTAGATCTATATATATATGTTAGCTGTAAGTGGGAAGCAACTTGTGCAAGTTTTAGTGAATAATATTGAAGATCCAGCTGAAAACTTGTTAAGTAGTACCTAAATGGCGTTTAAAAGGAAAAAAATGGTGGGCTATGGAGGCGTCGTTATGGTCCCTATATTTGAGAGTAAAATCGTGGGCTGTGATGCACGACAGTAGGCTGACTAAGGTCTTTAATCCAAATTTCAGAATTTTTGCTGCATAATCTCATATTTTCTTCATGTTTCAACTTTCATCTATAATGTTAAGCATTTATATACATAATTAAATAACTTAATAGTAAATTAGGAGCAATTTTGCTTAATTTGACATGAATTGGCTATGAAAATGCTAAGAATTCTTAAACTATCAGGTACATCCTCCAATATAGCTACTATATATTTAAAGGGATAGTCCATCAACTATAAAGTGAGTGGTGGGCTTTAAGTCTCCCATCTCGAGCTTCTTAAATTTTCTTAAATTATAGAACTATACTCCTTTATCAAGGCTATAGTTTTATAATCCTCGAGCTTCTTCCTATTGGATAATATCTCCATTAAAAATTTGGCATAGGAGGGCATTTCTTTTAAGGTTTCAATAAAAGGGATATTAATGTGTTAACTTTTGAAGAACATCTAAGAACTTCTCGAATTGCTTATCTGATTTTTCCTTAGCCAATATTTAGGGAAAGGGTACTAGTATCTTGTAACATGTACGGGGAATAAATTTGGGTTCTTTATTTTCTTCTCCTTTCTCTTTACTAGTTCCCTTTTCTCACTTGGTTTTTCCTTCTCACCATACTCTCTAACCACTACCTCTCTCACTTAGAGCTTTCTAATAGCTTACCACTCCTCAAAGTTACGGCCTTATAATACTCCCTAGGGTTCTTATGTTTGCCAAGTGATAGACCAAGTGGTTTAATAGTAACACTGGCATATTAAACAATTTGAAGTTTAAGCATCTTGTTACGATAGTAACTAAATCTACCTTGGAGTTAAGCTTCCTAATCCCCTCGTTAAATTCTTCATTTTGTTTAACTTGGGTGCTAACGAAGTTCTATAAAAGAGACTATAAGTTATATTTTTAAGGAGGGGGGCTAAATGGTCTAGGTTGGAAACTAGGTGGTTGTTTATTATTCTTAGGTAGCAGGTTAAGTTCATTTCCATATGAGAGATTTGGATTGTTCCTACAAATAGGGTTATAGGTGTTAGAGAATGGGTCATTCTTCGAGTCATTCTTCTAGCTGGGTTTGATAATGAAGTTAACTTATTTCATAGATGGGTCATGTAAAAATTGGTTCCCCAATTTGTGGTCTAAAGTTAAATGTCCTAGGGATCCATAGATATCACAAACTATATTAGTAACACTAATAAAAATATACATTCATTTAGTCAAATTTTTAAGACAAAGCATTTATCTTCAGAGCCAAAAGATTTAAAGGGTCTAGTTTGTACTTACTTGGAATTTTCTTAAGAGTGTCTCTCTCACCTAACTACTGATACTGATTCTAAGCCATTTCTTAAAAAAGAGAATGTGCTTCATCTACTGTCTTACTTGTAAAAGCTCCATCAATAGTAACATCAATAAAAATTTTGGTATTATAGGCCATTTTGTTATAAAAGGTTTAAATTATCAGCCACTTCTCTAATTTGTGATGTAGAGAGGACCTCAATAGCTCTTTATATCTTTCCCAAGCTTTATATAAGCACTGGCCTTTCATCTAGGAAAAAGTAATGATCTAATTCGTTATTTGTGTGGTTTCATCTATAGAAAAATATTTAGCCAAAAATCCATGAAAGAGTTGATCGTAAGTAGTAATTGATCTTAGTAGTAAGGTTTGCAGTCATGCTCTAGCTTTATCCATAAAAAAGAAAGGGAATAGTCAAAGCTTAATAGCATATAAGGAGACACTATTAAGTTTTATGGTGTCATAATAGTTTAGAAACATGAACACGTTATGGTATTCAAATGGTAAACTCCCAAACTAATCTTACTACACCATAGACAACAAATAGGGCTTAAGCTCGAAGTTAGCGATTTCAATACTAGGCCACAAAATTCCAAGGCCAATACCATAGGCATTTGCTTTGACAAAATCTTTTAGTGTTCTTATATTTTCCACAGTCATCTCTACTTTGTTAGTTTATATCTTCATTTAAAGTCTTCTTCTTATGTGCAACATTATTTCAATCTCAGGATTTTGGCTTAATAACATTCTTAGGATTGTCAGAGTTGCATATATAAGAAATAACATTCAAATGAGAAAGAATAAAGAAATTTTAGTAAATAAATAATGAAACTAAAATAAAAAAATAAAACATCTAATCTAGTTAGTTTGTAATCTATTAATATTATCACCAATCCTTAGCAATGGCATGCTAGTCCCTAATAAGGGTGCTCAAAACTTGAATATTTATAACTGCAAGCACATCGCATTGATATAGCTAGCACAGGTAAGTATGAATCGATCTTACGAGGGCTGTTAGATTACTGTTGACTATTCATAAACTTAATAAGTTAGACCAATGATTATAGATATTTGAATAAACAAATAAAACAATAAAAACCAAATATTAAAGCAAAGCAATGATCAAGAGTAAATTAATTAATGAATTGACTAGATCTAGGAAGAAATTCTTCTAGAAACTATAGCTAATTTCAATTTAGTTCGATGAATTCCTCTAGTTTCTTAGATCAATAAGAGTTCCTAACTCAGATCTTATTCTCTCTTAAGACATGCAGCCCTTATTCATAGGTAAATCAACAGAAATATTTTTTTAATCTAGATAATCTAAAAATGATTTAACTTATTTTATGAAGTCTCCTGATAGGTTTTATCTTAACCTAGGAAGATCTTGTGGCTTTTTCTTAAATAGCTCATTCTTAACCTTATTCATCCTTATTGTGATTTAGCCACACTTCTTGTCTCTTGAATCTTGATGTATGAATCAAATATTGGATCTTCCACTTTCTCTCTTTTGATTTAATTAACATAAAATCTTGGATCAATCATAAATACAAAAATAAGGAATTAATTAAACCAAAGATCAATCCAAGTATATTACATCCTAAGTTCACCCTAACTAAATATATGTCCTTATTAAATTCATAATTAAACAAAGAGTATCAATGCAGAAATCGTAAATAAAATAAGATAAAGAAATCATCGACCTTGAATCTTAATCTTTAAAGCATTCTTTTTAAAACCTTGCTCTATCTTCAAAGAATGATGAAACCTTGATCAAAACCAATGTTGAATAGTTTCAAAGGACTTCTTGATGTTTCTTGGACAATGAGCCTCTTTTAGCTTAATTAAAGAGTTAAAAGGCTTAATTAATCCTCCAAAATTATATTCATTTACATCTCCCTAACATACAATAGTGCTTAGGATTAGGGGAAAATGGCACCATTGTGGATCATTGTTGCTACTTTGTCTTCACACTAAACATAAATGGTAATTCATTGGATTCATAAACAATAAACAAAGTAGCTTTTATCAAAAGAATATGAAAAATTATCAATATTAAGGAGTCTTTATGAATCAAATGGCTTCACTCATATTATTTGAATGGTAAGAGCTTTTGGGAAATCAAGCCTAAGTCTGAATCCTCTTGGACAATAATTTAATTGCTTAAAATCAGAAGCCAATTGCAAAAGGATTTCAAACATAAAATATGAAATGTTGAGAAAAACAATTTGTGGTATAAAAATTAAGTTGATGTTGGCCCCTTTTCGCTTGTTCTAAATGTGTATAACCTAAGGCATATGAAACCTCCTAATGCTAAGGTCAAAGTTTCAATTAAGGATAATAGTTGGGATTGTTTTTTAAAACTCCTTCTTAATGTCAAGATATCTCCTAGCTTATTCACTAAGGAAAAATCAAGAAGCTAAAGTCATATGAATGAGGCTAGAGTCACATGGATGAGACACTCATTTGGAAAATTTAATAACAAATCCCACTACAACTTGTTCAAAGTTAATGTCTCGAGAGTACCTTAGTATGGACTAGTTTGGTCTATTCACAACATCCCAAAGACATCTTTAATCTTATGGCTAGCCATTCAAAATAGATTGAGCACTCCAGATAGGAATAAAAACTCCTCAAACTTTAACCAATTAAGTTGTTTATGTAAAACTAAAGCAGAATCTTTGGATCACCTATTTTTTCAATTCTCATTTACACTTACTCTTTGGAGCAAATTCAAGTCTTATGCAATCACTAATATAGGCACGTTACCTGGAATGGAATCATTCATAGACCATTCTTTGTCATCATATTAGCCCTACAGACTTCAGCGTTCAAACCATATAGTCTATTTAGAAGGAAAAGAACTCCGTAACATTTAGAAGCTTAAATCAAGTGCAAGATGTCTTCTATCAAAGCATCTTGGCTTAGATTATAGAAGCAATGGCTAAACTTGTCACCTCTTCTGGGAGATTCAAGCTTTACTAGAATCTATGATGGAACATAACTTAGTAGCATTTTCAAACAAGGTGATGACTAAAGTTTTCTTGATCGTCAGGATGCTTAAATGCTAACTTCAATGAGAGCAAACATCCTTGATTAAATTAACTTTATTTTCAATTTCCAAAAATTTTTGATAGAGCAACAATTAATAACAGTGTAGGGATAATATGTTAAAGAAATATGAATGTCATATAATTATGATCTTATCATAATTTGATTTACAAAATATAGTTATTATCTTACATATTACAAAATATATTTATCTCACTTTTAATATTTCTACCAACTGTATAAATTTAGAGATAACTTACTTTATTTAATAAATTAAAAGACAACTGTACTGTATGATACTAGTCTACCTCCAACAAAAACATTTTGATGTGAACTTCAGTTATGTATTTTATTCTTCACATCCAAATGTAAAGAAATGTATTATTGAAGCATATCAATGTAAAATAATCAACAATTGAACTACACACCATTTCAGGGGTTCAAATTCTAGACACCAGGAACTAGGAAGGGGAAGAAAAAGAAAAGCATCTGATCAAGTTAGGGGGTATAGGAACTCGTTAAATTAGAAATTAGTCTTAGTTTACTAAAAGCAAACTAAAAATATTGAAATGAGAGGTGACAAATATATGAGTTGGACCACTTGACGTAATTCACCGAGCAAAAACAAGGGGGCCACCTGGTTTACAAGGTAGGAATTCTATTGTACCAAAAGCATTCATGGTTGACAAAACTTTGTAGCAAGCTGAAGCAGATAGAGTCGCATTACCCGATTTGAGTGTTGACTGACCCAAATTAAATAGTGCATACACATCAACCCATTGAAGCTCTGACCTGACCATCCATCGCAATCTAATCATGTCCTCATGTGAACGTTAAAACTTAAGAATACAGTAAGATGGTCAATAAACAAAAGCCCCCTTTTGGAGCCAAAACAACCAACTTGGTGGCGCCAAAACAAAATTCCTTCTTTCTCTATTCCTTTTCAGCTTTTGGTTGCACAAAATGAGTTTGGTTTTGACAACAAAAAGATGGCGCCATTTAACAAATTCCCCAACTTTTGGAGTTTTTTTTATTTTATTTTAAGGGAGAGGGCAAGAAGTTTGAGAGTTAAGGACATTTTCGTCATTTTAAAATTTTCAGGAACCTAGGGTTTCGAATCCCGTTTATAGTGCCCATTTTCGGATCCACCGGTTAGGTGCGTGACTTTTGTCTCTCCCTGTGATTGTGTCGGTCAGAACTTAGGCTCATAATTTCTTCTCTCTAAAACCGAACACAGCTCCTCGCTCTCTCTATCTAGTTCTTTGTTTATAGGTGGTTGCTTGTTGGTTTCTCGTACGTTCTCATTTCAATAACCTTAACGTTTCTTGATCTCTCCTTACTTATATCTTCTTTGTTAGATCCTTGTTTCTCACTCTATTGAAAGCTTTTGCATTTTTAGTGAGTACCCAGTTCGATTCAGATCTCACCGCTCAGTTTTATTCGTTTGCTTGAATACCCACTTCTGCTAACATCATTTACTCAAGTGTGTTTCTCATAGATCTCAAGTTTAGTGGCAAAAAATGTTGGATCCAAGTGATACAGTGAGTTTTATAGCTTAAGCTTACTGCTATATCGTTTGAGCTATGATCTTCATTCCACTTTTAGCTAACCAAGTCTCTCTGTTCTACACAGGGATCAGAGTTGCAAGAAAGGAGGGGAAAATCACCAGAAGTAGAAAGCCAACAGAAGAAAACATGTGCGGATTGTGGAACTTCAAAGACCCCTCTTTGGAGGGCTGGACCGACTGGTCCTAAGGTACTTTATGAAAATATTTTTGATAGTTTTGTTTAATGTTTAATCTTTGATCTGAGACGGCTACGTGATGAATATTGTGTGATTTGCAGTCACTGTGCAACGCATGTGGTATCAGAAGCAGGAAGAAGAGAAGAGATGTTTTGGGACTAAATAAAGGAACAATAAATGACAAGAAACCTAGAAAAGGAGGCAAACACAATGGATCAAGCAACCATAGTCACAATAAATATCTAGGAGATGGGTTAAAGCAGAGACTATTGGCGTTGGGCAGGGGGGTTTTGATGCAGAGATCGACTTTTGAGAGACAGAGGAGAAAGCTTGGGGAGGAAGAACAAGCTGCAGTGTTGTTGATGGCTCTGTCTTACGGGTCGGTTTATGCTTAGGGTATTTTTGGTGGGCTTAAGGTGGTTAATAATGAGGCATTAAGAGCTGACCAATTTAAATTGTATTGTTGGAGGGTTGATTTTGGTTCTTGTTCTTCTATTATTGGCTATTTTTGCATTTCTCTTCAAGTTCTTTTTGGGCTAACTGTAATTTGGGGAAAGCTGAAGAGGTGCAAAAAGTGGGAATTATATTGTATTTTGCCTAACTAAAGTAATTAAAAGTGTGGCTGTTGTCTCCTTTCTTATGGGTTACTGTTCCTATTTGCTACATTGCTTTTTTTTCTCATTGCTTGCAAAATGGCTCTGGATTTTGCTTATATAAAGCAAGGCAAGCCAACGTTGGTTGATGTTTCGTGTTATAAAAGATAAACAAAAAAAATAGAACTGGCCATGCATTATCCTCGTAAGTTCACTAAAAATACCAAGGATAGGAAGAATTGTTAGTTCAAAAGGTGGTTAACTGTTTCATTACTTTGTTTTAAAGATTCCATTCACCAACCTATGGGAACATGATTCTCATCGCTGCGTTACATCAGAGCATGTTGGACTGCAAGTTGACATATTTTACTGGTTTGATATCACATTCTATTTTAAACACACCCACTGAAGATAAGTCCATATCATCAAAACTGGGCCATGTTGAATCGAAATTCGAAAATACTGGGAGAAATTTAATAGCCATGAAATAAAATCCTTTATATATTGCTATAAATTTTATCGGCCAAAGAAAAGACCTCCTTTTTCATATTGTCGTTTATATACAGGTATATCTCTTTTATGAAGTTTTAGGCATGTTTAGTTTTACTTTAGTTTTTATTTTTTATTTTTTATTTTTTAAAATATAAAAATTGATAAAAAAATATATTAATACAGTATAAAAATTTTAAAAAATACAAAATATAATGACAATAAAAAATTAAAACTTACAATCCAATTAAATATACCCTTAATTTTTTAGGCCATGTTTACTTAAACTTTAATTTTTAATTTTTTAAAATACAAAAATTGATTAAAAAATACATTAATATAACACAAAAATTAAAAAATGCAATTAATACAAAAATATAATAATTACAATAAAAATAAAAATTTATAATTTAATTAAACATCCCTTAAATCAATAGGTGATTGAACGGATTCTAATGGACGGTTGGACTATATATAATAAATGCAACTCTTACCTTCTATAATTTATAAATAGTTTTTTTATTTAAATAGTAAATGCCTTTTTTCATTTTAAAGAGAAAAATGAAGAGAGTGAGTAGTGTTCGACGATAAATGAGTATGTAAAGGAACTACAGTCGAAGCAAATTATTAAGACATAGGTATCCGACCTTACTAAAATTTATTAATTAGAATTGAATTCAAAGCCTTCGTTTGGTCTCTAAAAAGGGGTCCAAAACCAAAAGGAAAAAGTCTTTGCTTTAGATTGCTGCATACAATTACAGCATACGTGACCTCAAAAAAGCCCACCAATTGGAATGCTTTATTTATTCATTCTCTGTTCCAGGATCTACGGCCATATAAATCTGTGAGGAGGCTAATTACAAGCTCAAAATGTAAAACCAACCATTTTTCCTGGTCATGGAATGAACACACAGTTGAGACAAGAGTATTCAACGTTCCGACCTTTATTGTCATCAGCAACAGTGAGAAGAATATTTTATTATCTCCCAATGATTGGATCATGAATCATCTGTGGCCCTCTGGCTCTTATACATTTTCTTCGATTCTCGTTACTCCGTTATCCCATATAATTTCAGGTGGGCAACACCAAGCAAACATGCAGCAGAGTTCTAGAATGGGAGTGGTGTGGTAGGTAAAAATATGAACATTCTAAGCATATATACAACCTCATTGGCGAGAATGATGTTTAACGTAGTAATTAATGCTTTAAAACTAGAATTTTCTGAAATAAAAATCACATTTAATTTCTTATCGAAATTACTTGGTAATCTTTATATCTATAAACTACCCTAAACCCAAAATTTTCTCCAGCCAAAGTTTAGTTGCGCAGGGATTTGAATTAGATGTTGGTTGTTTTAACTGCTTTAGCAATAACTGGCACGTGGACTTCAGCAAACATGAATACACACTTTGAATAAAAAAAACAATAATAAGAGCGAGATCGAGAATTCAATTTTCGTTATATTAGAAAAAGAACAGTTTAAACAATTACAAAGATTACACAAAACACAATTACATAAATTAGATAAAATAGGATTTTTCATAAAAAAAATACATAATCTAAGAATAATTGCATACTTACGAATTATTCTTGTAGTTTCATATGTTAAAGAACTCTTGAATTTACAAGGCTCTTCTAATCTATTTCTATTCGTATAAAAGGAGAAAAGTCGTATCTTTTATTTGAATTCACATGTTCTATACTAAAATTCAAACAACATAATTTCCGAATTCAACTTTCAAAGTTATGTCTCTTCACTAATTCTAGTATAAGTGGATTAATAATTTGCATTATCTCTCACTCAATTAAGATGGGATTATTCGAATAGAATTCTGTATGTTTTTATCCTCATTTAATAATTCGTGTGACTAGCATATAACTAAAGCTCATTATTATAGATCTATTAGGAGTATATAACTTCTAAAGTAATGAATCGATCTTTGAGTAGATATAGTATACAAATTCTATGTCATATCTTGTATAGTACTCTCCGTTGATCTCATTTATTCTCTTGTAATATTATTGTATTCAATTCTCTACTCAAGATATGTAAATATATTTTCATGCGAGTCGTCAATAAAAAATGACCTTCCTCAATTCTAAATTCTCAATTCCCTTTTGAATTTAATTTAATTTACTTTCCTAGAATTATTCTATAGATCATATCTTTCATGAATTTTTAATAATAATCTAAAGTAGCAAATATTAAACTCAATTCTCAATAATTGGACAACAGTTATAAAGATATATGATGAGTTTATTTTTTGACCTCAAGGGTCTCATACACTATAGCTGATATTCTATTACTTACATTAATTCTTTTATAATTGATACATCAAACATGGTACGAGTCATGTATTACAATATTAACTCACTTTCTTTCATTAAGTAAATCTTTCATCTATATAATATCGTACAGATGTTTAGTCAACACATACACAATGTATGACTTGACTTCATTTATTTACTCCAATATTTATCTTTCAAAACTCATATATAGTAACTCAAGGTAGATATAGTGACTATTTGATCGCTCTAAACCAATTTGCTTTTATCCTTTTATTTAAGATGACATTTATAGTTTAAATTTCACTATTAATTATCACCTAAATAATAAATCTTAAACCTACCCCATCTATAATCATTATAAATATTAGAGGCCATTGTTTGTATGTGAGTGCCAATCTCTTTATTTCTGATATACATTTTCAAATTATATAAAAAAAATTCACATAAGTATACATATTTCTCAAAACAATGATACATAGTCACTCACTGTCAACTTTCTTTTGACAATTAAACCTAATAATACAATGAGTGCACATACAAGTAGAAATGTTAAACAATTACATTTCAATATCTATGTGAACCCAATGACTTCACATGTCTAATATATGTGTCTCAAGAAATCGACTTTATTATTGAATTAGTCACTATATCTCTTATAAATATGTATTTTAAATTCATATCACTTCTCCTCATGCAACTATGCATTTTACACAGTTATACTAGGTATCTATATATTTGGTTTTTCTATATTGTTTGGGATCTACAGTATAAGTAATCATCACTTGACTATCACAATCAATTGTCACCAGACTACTATTTCTTGTAATTATTCCCAAATTAACCCATAATTTTCTAAGATACATATCTTCTTGTATCTCAATTAAAAACACTATAAATAGAATCTTCATTGTGGATAATGTAATATAAGATTATTTCTTATTTTTCCATGATATGACATCATTATTGAGTAAGAAAATAAATCTTGAATAGATTTTCTTTTATCTAAATCATTTCTCCAATCTACATTTATATAACTTTATATACATGGATTGTTACCTTACTAACACAATGCATAATCAACAATACCTTCTAAACACCTCATTCTTCTCTTTACTACTTTCAAATGTGTTTGCCTTATATTAGACTGATATTTGCTCACCATTCTAATAGTGTGGCAAGTATTTGATCATGAACACATCTTTGCATATATGAGAGTTCTAATTATACTAGAATAAGGAACTTTCATCATTCTATTTTTTTCTTATGTCATTGATGGGTGAATTTTCTTACTATAGCTTTTACTTTTAGTAACAAAATTATTAATTAGCTTGTAGTTTTTCACAAAAAACAATTTAAATATTTTTTAATATATATCATTCTAAAAAGAGAAAGTAATCTCTCTAAATGTTCTCTTGAAGCTTTAATTCAAAAAATATATGCAAATTCTCTTATATCTTTCATCTCAACTTCAGATGACAACTAATATTTGATTTGCTTAAGAAATACATGATTACCATAATCAATCAAATTTCCATCCATATATAAAAATAAAATCACAATTTATCCTTAGATCTTTTAGTATATATACGATGGTCCTCATCGACCATATTAAAATCGTACAAAATGATTGTATTATGAAATGATTATACCATTACCTTGAAGATTGTTTCAGGCTATAAATTAATTTCAATAATTGATATACTTTTATATTTTTGGCTTCCCTCAATGAAGCTTATAAGTTGTTCCTTACAGGTTTCTTCTTTTAATTGTTCCTTTAGAAAAGCAATCATTACATCAATTTGATGCATTTTAAAATTCTTATTGGCTATTATAGCCAAGATGGGGTGAATTAAAGCAAAACTTATAACAAGTAGAAAAATTTCATTATAATCATTTTCTTCTATTATGTATATATTTTATGTACAAGGCATGTCTTGTATCTTTTGATAATGACATAATCCATTAATTTTGTTTTGAGAACTTACTTATTCCCAATAGTTTTTTTAATCTTTAGAAAGGGGAACCAAGTCCTATACTTGATTGAAGTTTAAGAAAGACTTCTCTTCCTTCATTGCTTTCATCTATTTTTCCTATTAGGGTTAGAAAGAGCCTCATTTATATTCATTGGCTCATCTTCTTTTTATGGGAATAATCATGTGAATTCTTGAGAAAAAAATTCATCAACGTCTTAATTACTCTTACTTGAATAAGATGCTATAGGTAAACTTTCACCTAGTGAAAACATGAATTAATCTTAAATCAATTCTCCATTTTTAACATTGCTTCCACTCAGATAAAGTCACCTTTACTTGATTCTTCATAACAAATCAAGTGTCTGAAATCAAGATAGGTCTTTACCTATTTCTCCCTATCTTGGAAATGCATTCCTTATAAATATGACATCTCATGATTAAAATTAAGTTATTTCTCTATTAATTTTGTTCACTTATGAATACATAATCTTTGGAGTATTCAGATTATCTAATAAAGATACTTTTCTTCCTTTGAGACACCAATTTTTTCATGTTTATGAGAGAAATTTAGAATATAGATAGTGTAAACCCAAGGTCTTACATGTTAGGCTTTCTACTTATCCATGACTTTTATGCAATATTTGTAACTGATTTCATAGACATTCTATTAAGTACATAAACGACTATTAGGAAGACATTAACCCAAAAGATGATACGATAATTTGCTTGTACAACTATGCACCTAATCATCTTTAGTAGTGTTTTACATGTCATTTTTGTTATGAAATTTGTGGAATAGTTAATTGTATTTCTATTTCTTTTCATCATATAACATTATAAACTTGTTAGACATTTATTGTTATCCTATCGACATGACTTTTACCCGATTTATATACTTCATAAAGTAATCAAATGCTTTTGATTCTTGAGAAATCAAATAAATATGACCCTACCAAGTGTAAATGGATGAAATATATAACTCCACGTCTTGCTCTTACATTCATTAAATCACAAATGTCATATTGAATGACTTGCAATATATTCATAACTATATTCCCTTTTAAAAATAGTTTTCTTTCCATTTTAATAACTAGACAATGTTCAATAAATAAGTAAATCTACCTGGTTTAAATCACTTATTAGATCTTATCTTGTTAATCAACTTATTCAAGTTTGTCCAATATCACATGGTTTACCATACCAAAAAATTTGCATAGACATTAAAAATAATTAATATTATTACTTGCATCAACAATCTCCAATACAATGAAACCATCTAATATAGCACCATGACCATAATAAACATTTATCAAAATGCAATACCATTCTACCACTTATAGAAGTTTACATTAAAACAAGTCTAATTATCACCAACACAAGATGCCTTTAAATCTTTAGAGTATACCAAAGTTCATGTAGTATTAGAGAATGGTCACCATGCATGACTATCATACATAACATGCCTATACATATACCAATCCCTTAAGCAAAAACTTTGTAGCTAAGTCCTACATAAATCTATCTTATTATATGTTGGATTTTATAAACTCTTATTAAGACATTTCTATCCCTTGCTATATAGTTGGTTATTCCTTAATTTACACTTTACAAAGAATATGATTCAATTAGATAGATAGATAGAATATGAGACATTAATAAAATAAATGTCCATATTCAATGACTGTGCCTTTCTTAGACTCACTACAATCATGAGCAAAGTGATCTTTATTGTCATAAATATAGAACTTAAATATAACACTTAATATTTTTCATTTTCACCTTCTTGAAAAAGGATATTTTCCTTTTTATGTTGATTCTACTTGGCCTTTTTCAAATCCTGAGTTTTGTGGTAAGGCCTTTAATTCCTCTTTTATTTGAGGTAGTCATGATGTTTACATTTTTAGTTCATAGCTTCGTATGAATTAGAATTAACAACATATACCTCATACGTCAACATAAAGCTTTAAAACACTCTTCTTTTAACATGAGGAACTTTGAAGCAACTTCCATTGTCTTGATTTCATTAATGCATCAAATGAATTTTTAAATGCCCCTAACTCTAAGTTAGAGATTGGATTATTGCTTCCACTTACTGCTTGTCATATAATTCTTGACTAGCATCTCTTAACTTAGTTATCATATTTGACATTCAAATACCTTTGCATTTGTATGATCATGATGCTTCTTATAAGTATTAAACATTGATAACTTGCCACTCTAATTTAGTAATAGAGGTATTTTCAAAATGTGTAGCTAAAATGGACCTCGTATCCTTAGCATAATCATGTTTTGTGAACTTGTGCATTCTATCATAGTCCTTAGTATTCAATGACATATTGCAAGTTAATGAGTTCTACTATTTCCAATTCTCATATTCGTCATGATTCCTTTTATGTTGGGCTATTTCACTATATTCAATAACATCCATGGTTATGTTAAATAGTTCTAAAGTCTTTTGATCATCCAATACATGTTGGACTTTCATGTTTAATCTCTTATAATTATCACCACTCAATTTCTTATCCTTGTTGAGATTGATGACAATACTCTTCGATGCAATTGCCTTATTTGAAATACTAAGTTTCTAGATTAAAGAAAAAATATTACAATTGCATCTTATTGTCGTGTGACTTATACATCGAGTAAATAATTAAAATTTAATTGTTTATAAAATCAAAAGATCACGTATGTGACTAATCATCATTCATATAATAATTAAATTTCAATTACCATACTCAAATATAATTTAAGTAATAAGAGCTTATTCTTAGAGTTTTTCTATTTAGACTTGCTCCCCCCACTATTATAATTAAATGTCCAAGTAAACAAATTAGTTTTTTTTCCCGTAATTAGGAAACTTACTTCTAATTTTCTTGAACTAAACAAAATAGTTTATTTAATTAGGAAAATAATTTGTAATTTTATCTCTAATTTTAATCCAACTAAACAAATTAGTTTATTTCAATTAGAAAACTCGTTCCAAAATTTTAATGTAATTAGAAATTTATTTTCTAATTCTTCTTAAATAAAAAATTAGTTTATTTTAATTAGCTGATTTATTTCTAATTTTATTATAATTAGAAACACATTTCTAATTTTTATTTAACACAAAAAATTAGTTTAATTTAATTAAAAACAATTTTACTTTAATTAGAAACTTATTTCTAATAATGTTGCAACTAAACAAATTATTTAAAATTAATTTCTAATTTTAATCTAATTAGAAATTTTTTTCTAATTTTTATTTAACTTAAAAACTTTAATTAAAAAACTGATATCTAATTCTAAAATTTATTTATAAGATTTAATTCAACTAAACTAACTAGTTTCTTTTAATTAGAAAATTTATTTCTAATTCAACTAAGTGAAATAGTACTTTTTTAATTAGAAAAAATTATTTCGAATTCCATTATAATATTAATACAAATTAATAATTGGATCACTAAGTTCAAACCCATAATAATACCAAGTCTTATTACTTAAATTAAAATTTAAGGAGATTAAGGAAGCCCAACTTTAGGGTCCATAATTATAACCCAAAATAAGCTTGACCCAATTTGTATAATGCACGTGTCCAAAAAATATTCAACCCAAGTTGGGCTAGACGGGAGCATGCGCTAGGAACTTTTTCAGTTCTTTCTTTTGTTACTTTTATTCACTATCTATTCCATCATCCTCTACCATCCTTGTTGAACTAAGGGAGGTTTTAATCTTATTTTTTGATAATATCAAAACATAAAGTTTATTAATGATTTGAGTTTATGTTGTAAAAGTTAAAAAATAGGTATATAGTTGAAGGAAAAGAAAGATACAGTATTGTGCAAGATTCAAGACCTTTTGCTCTATATCTTAAGCTTGTGTAAGTGTCACTTGAAGTTTACATATTCTTAGGGCTCAACAATTTTCAGTCATGCATTTCATAAATTTTAAATTTTACCTAATGTTTTCTATTGGCACTTGAATCAATATAGCAATTGAAAAAGGTTTTTAATTGTGTTTTGAAAATATTTTAAATTAGGTTTGATATTAGGGAAATATTTAAAAAAAATTATCATGTTTTGAAATATTTTTTCTTAAACAGCAATGGACCATTTTAGTTGCTCAAGTCCAAGGGCCAGTAAATTATTCTAAAGGCTCTTACACATCCTAAACTCTATTTCTAACCCTTATGTTTAGTTGGGTTGTGGCTTGTGGTTGTTGTATTTTTGTATTGGTTATTGTGTTTTTTTCGATTTCTGTGCTGTGTTAGTGTGTTTTTTTTTCCTGATTTTTGTGTTTAGAAAAACAGGAAATCAAAACTAAAAACCAAAAAGAAAGTAAACATGGCCTTAATAGCCATTTAAAAGATTCAAGACACATTTTAAAGAGTGATTTGAACTTACAAAGATAGATTCATCAAGGTTGTTAAACTTCAATGTGTTGATCTCTTTATATCTAATTCTTGTTACCTCCATATGCGGTTTTGTGTTTCTAAAACCCTATTCCAACTCTCTATTATCATAGCCAAGGTCTAAATTATGTTTTTGCTTTTGATTATTAGTTTTGTATAAGGTTTTATTTATACAAGTTTTATATTCACTTAATTGCTTTTAACTTCTTGTATGTCTTGTATTTAGCTATCTGTTTAAACATTCCATACCTATTCTTGAGTATTAAATTTATTTTTTCTTGATTTTTTAAGGTCATATAAGTTTTTTAAATTAATATATATAATTTAATTATGTTTTAATTTTTATAAGATAGCATACTAAAATCTATCCAGTGTTGGCATTGTTTTTAATTCAATTTGATTTCTTAATTTTTTTAGTTGATTTTTAGCATGATTATTTTTTTTTTGGTTTTTTAAAGTCAAGAAGTGCATCAACATTTATATTTTTTAGGTTACATTCCTAGTTAACTTGTTTTAAATAAAAAAATTTAAACATTAAATTGTCCTCTAGATTTTCTATATTTCATATTTCTTCATATTTAATATTTTAAATTTTATTATTGAGCCTTTAAATCATCATATTCAAATTTATTAGATTTTACAGAGTCATTATGCATTCATTTGATTTGTACACACTAAAGAGCCTTAATTTATTGTGTTTTAAGTGAAAATCTTTATATTTGTATTTTTATTCACCTTTGTAGGGATAATTTTTATATAGGCTGCTCTTTACCTAAAAGTCATTGTTTTAAGGTTGTTCTTCATCTCCTTAGTAAAAGAAGATTTTAGTTGTAAAGAGTTCCTTTTCACTTGTTAGAAAGAAGATTATGGTTGGATTACTCTTTACCCTTAAAAAGATTGTGTACAGGTTACTATTTGCCTAAAAAAGATTGGTATAAGGTTATTTTTCACCTTCAACAAAGAAGATTGGATTTTTAAGAGATGCTCTTCACCCATTGAAGATGATTTATAATTACTATATTGGTGATAATACAAATTCCAACATCATTAGCGTTAGGAGTAGATTAGGCAATATTATTGTTGCGAAACTACTATAAATCTCAATATTTTTCTCTTCTTTAAACTCCTTATTTTTGTTATTGAATGTATCATTGATTTATTAACCCTTAAGTAACTTGATACTTGTATCATTATAAATTAAAATATTTGTACTTGTATCTTTGATTCATTCTTATTCTATAATTTATTGGGTGATTGACTTTTGTTGATATTTGGATCATTTAGACAATTTATTTAAATCTATATTATTAATAATTGATTTATTGTTTTATACTTGTATTGTGTTACATTACTTGCACATTACATTTGATTGGTTTTAGTTTATTAACTTTCCTTAGTTTTGATTTTAAAATTTCATATTAGGATAAATTTTTTAGAACACTTGATTCACCCCCCTTAACAACCCCTCTGATAGATTTGGATTTCAATGTGTTTTCTCATCTATCTAGCAACCACAAGCCACCAAAAAACAAAGAACAAGAGAAATGGAACAAAGCAATATCCATTGGGATTGAAAGGAAGGCTTCACCACCACCCATTATTTCTTGTTAGTGAAAACACAAAAATCACATGGAAAAAAAATAGGGGAATAAAGAGAACACAAAAATCAATAGCAATAAAAAAATAGAAGGCACACCAATATTAAAAAAAATATCATGTGACATGGCTCCAAATTCCAGCCCATGATTTAACACTTAATTAATTACAAATCTAAATAATTATTCATCACAAAAACACATAACTAGGAAGAACATAACAACAACACTTGAAACTTTGTATGAACATAATCAATTCATAATTCATTTTCCTGAATTTTGTTTAATTGGGATTAATTGATAATCCAACTACACCAATTAATAAATAATATAGCGTTTATATATGAAAAAAAAACTTAACAAGTTGACCAATAAGAGATAAAGTGTATCTTTAAAACAAAAATAAAATATGATTCAATCTATTGTTTAATTGTATATAGATCTGACTATGATACCAATGATAGAAAAAAAAGTTTAAATAACCACAAAGATTAAACAGAACATAGTCACATAGATTGGATAAAAGAAGATTTTCATCAAATATGCATAATTAAAAAATAATCATAGGCTTACAAATTATTTTTGTAGTTTCACAGGTTAAAAAACTCTTGAATCTATAGGAGCCTTCTAATTTATTTATCTCTGAATGAAAGAAGAAAAGTTATATCTTTTGTTTAAATTCACAATTTTTATACTAAAATTCAAACAATATAACTTTCAAATTTAAATTTAAAAGTCATGTCTCTCTATTAATTCTATCATGAGTAGATTAGTAAAATTGCATCATATTCCCTATTCATAATTCGTGACTGTAACAAAACACAATTTATTCGGATAAGTCTCTTGCTCATATCATGCAACCATCGTCAGGTGTGGCTAAGCCAATAAACTTTCATATCCTTTCTATAACACCTTCATGGATGCCATCGTTCCAATGACATCGATATTAGTTATAGTTAATGTATATTCGAATAAACTACAACAAGAAAGAACCATTGGTTGCCATAAAGTAATTTATAAACATAGGCACCAACTGGGCAACCAATGGCTAAAAATGTGATATGAACATAAATTCTATAACAATATAATAATTAATATGGTTAAGGACAAAAAAGAAAAATAACTAAATAAATTTATGGAAACTTACCGTGAAAACTTGTTATCTCGCGCGGATTTCATTTTTTTCTATTAGTTTTTTCATTTGAAAGTAGTTTTTTTTCCCGTTTGTTATTTTCACATTCGATTCACGACATAACCAATCAAACATTTTCCCGTATCTTTGCCATATTTATCTTCTTTCGTTGGTTTGAGTTTCTTGATCTAAAAGTAGCAAATTTTCTGCTTACTATTATAACGTCCATATCTGCAGCACAATTAAACAAGCGTTTGCGCTTGCCATTTTCATATCAACAAGTTATTTCTTCCTATCATTGATATTTCATGTTATCTTCTCATGTAAAATCACTTACAAAGTGAACTAACAAGAATCTCATCTTAGAGGTGAGACTAGTGGTAAGCCATCAAATTATATAGAATACAAATTAGAGAGAAAAGAGAAATCAAGAGAAAAAGAAGAGGAAATTTGCAATCATCAGTAACAAAAAAGAAATAACAAAAGAAAAGGAATGAACAAGTTCCAAAAAGTGTATGCAAGAGGTGATATTCTAATGTCACAAAACACATTTTCTTAATGATTAATGCACCGTACTATAATAGTAAGTTATTACATGCATAAATTCATTTGTAATTAGAAATATAATGTGACAAAGCACTTTTTTGTAATTATTAATGATCCATAATGTAACAGTAAGTTAGTACATGCATAAATTCATTTGTAATTGGATTTAAGAACATATTATAAATAGGTATTGTAACAATGAATATTCTAATGGCTTAACTTTGTTTCTTACGGTTTAAAAATGCGTTTCAAGTTATATTAAAGCTAATTTTTGGTTCTTTTTTTGCATTTCCACTAAGAAGCAATTGGTGACCACAAGTACTGTTACCTCCTTGTCTCTAGCAAGTTTTTGGTAATTATTTATTATTATAAATTAGTTGTTTTGTTTTAGTTACGATTGCATTATAATCTGATTAAAAAAAAGACTTTTGGATTAAGACTTATATGTTTAAAATATTTTACTTTATTTCTATACTCACAATTAGAACATTTGATACAAACTCATCAAATTAATGAGAGGATGCTATCTCATTAGATCTTTTATAAAAATGGAAAGCATTAATATTTATTGTAGAATCGCATTGATTTATTTTCTTGAAACACAATGTTAATGTTATATAAATTAGCAATATTTTTTATTACTTGAAGTGTTACTTTTTTGTATAATGAAATGGTATATTTTGTCTGAACATAATGATATATTTTATACAATGTATGAGGTATAATTTGTTTCAAGATGTAGATTTTCTGAAAAATGTTTTAATGACATAGATAACCTAGATAAGAGTTGTATTTATTATTATATTAAGCAATTTTTTTTTGGTAGTTGAAGTGGTATTTTTGTTTAATTTAGCGGTACTTCTTGTTTAATGCAATGGTATATAAGTATAATGTGTGATGCATATTTTGTATAATATGTGAACTATTGTTTATTTGGAATCGTATAATTTATTTCGTATATTTGAATGACATGGATATCTTAGAGTAAAATGGTATCAATTAAATTGTGATAAAAAAATTTCAAAGTGAAGCATACTTTTTATCTTATGTAGTGGTATCTGTCCTATAATAGAATGGTATTTTTTTATAATGCAATACTATTTTTTATAGTGCGATGATATATATTTTGTATAATATAGTAGTATTTTCTATACAATATAATGATATTTTTCTAAAATGTTGTAATATTTTTATATGTTGAAGTATTTTAATGGAGATAAATAATTAATTATAGAATGAGAAGAGCTCTTTAGATGTGATGAATCCATATATTTACATAGAGAACATTAAGATGGAGATGGTACTAAAACTGAGAATAAAGTTTGAAAGTTTGAGTGATTTTTAATTTACACAAAAAGTATGCAAGATGTCATAGGTTTTCAATTGTTAAAAGGGAAGAAAGGAAAGATTTGACATGAGAGTTGAACTGCAAGCCATTTCTTTATCATCAAAACTGTGGGATAATTGGTTATAATTCTTGTGCATGTTATCATGTAATTACACTTATTTAGACCATAATTAAGATTGAAGATATACATAACCATAATTTGATTCCATGTAATGTGAGGTTTATAGGAAACAAGGCATTAATGATAGGCAAGTAAGATGTAGATTAGAATTGAATGATAGTTACAAAATTAAGTTGTGCACAAATGTATGTTATGTTATTGCTAATGAGGAGGGAAGGGTGTTTATGCAAACATAACATGTTTATGAAAGGCTTTTTTTACTCATATAGCTATGTTAAGATAAGTAAGGTTGGGAAAAGGAGATAAGGAATTAGTGTGATACCTGTTCATTAGGATGAAAGAGAAGGATAATAGATGTTCTACGATATTAACTATGATGAACAAGAAAGATTGAGGAATGTTTTCTGTACATATGGAATTTTTTATGTCATATACAAGAAGTAGGGCAACTTATGTTGAATTTGGTGATATTGTCATGTCTGATATCACATATCTTGTTTAAAAAAAAGTCAAATGTCAGTTACTTCTTTCATCGATGTAAACTATCATGAACAATATATTTTGCTTTGTCATACATTATTGGGTAATGAGATGACTGATACTTTGTTGGCCTTATCATACATATTTGAGCTATATGAATGGTAAGTCACCTGATGTTATTATTATAAATGAGTGTAAGAGTCTAGATAATGCCATCAAGCTAGTATTACGAAGTGTCATAGATTGTGTTTGTAGCTTACACATAAGAAAATTCCTAAAAATTTTGGTACCTAAAAGAGTTATAAAAATTTGACAAATATTTTTACGAATGTTGTATATGATGCTAGTAACACCAAAGAAATTATGATGAAATGGAACGAAATGTTTACTAAGTTTAATTTAGGGAATAACTTATGGGTTTAGTCTTTACTTAATCAACATATGAGGTTGGCTCTTATATTAGAGTGGAATGTCATCCACACAAAGAAATAAGGATATAAATGTGTCCTTTAATGGCTATATCCACACCTATAGCATGTTAAGAAAATTTCCTAAGAAATATAAGAAAATAATAAAGGGAAAAATAAAGTGAAAAGTGAAGTTTGATTACTTTTCCTTATGAATTAATGTACCTGTCGTTATGTGATTTGATATTGAGAAGGAAATTCAGAAGGCATATATTAATACCTTGTTTAATCTTATAAAAGAAAAACTAACTAGTTTCACGTATTTCAAAGTGAACCAAATGTGGATAAAAAGTAAAAGTAAGTTGTACAAGGTTGAAGGATTGGTGAAAGGTATGATATTAGGATGTATATAATTACATTAACTAATTCACCCACATGAGTAAAGTGTAACTTAACTTGTTTGAATTTAAAGGAATTGTGTTTTGGCATATGTTTATATCTTTGATAAAGGTTAAGATTGAAAGTTTTCTAAAAGAATCTTTTTTTATAAGGTGGTGTGAAGTTACGTGTCATGAAGATAAGAGTTAGTAATATTAGGAAGGATGATAATATTTATGTCTTATGTATCATGAAGATAAGAGTTCGTGATATTAGGAAGGATCATAATACTTGTGTCAGCAGAACAATGATTTTGGAATCAATTTTATATAAGGCCATTGATTACGTGGTAGACAGAAAATCAAAATTTGAGTACTTAGGAAAAAAAATACAAGTGTTATTAAAGCTGAGTTAGGGGATGTTGGTAATAATTGTTGTTGAAATAAGAAAGGTTATAATTAATAGTTTTGATGATAACAAACAAATTTGTTACTAATAATTTAATTTGTCTTGTAATAAAAGGATAGGAATATGATTGTGTAAAAACAGATATTAGAGCCTAAGGAAGATATGTTTGAAGTTCAAGAAATATTTAAAGGAAAATTAAAGTTTAAGAGGAATTGACATGAAGATCAAATTAGAGATGAGAATAAGATCAAGATAATTAAGGTTTAATAGCTTAACCCTTTTAATTTCTTATTTCAATTCCTATCTTGATCTTCATAATGTTCATAAGGGCTTTTAATATATGTATGCATTGTATTTTGCTCACAGTATGATGCATTATCATTTGCATATTAAGTTTTTGTATAGAATATTTCATAATCAAGAGAAAATTTTAAAAAAGGTTTTTAAAAAAATGCTCTTGATGAGTCAAAATGTCTTAGAGAAGTTTTTTTAGTGTATTTGGGTCAATTTTTGACAAGAAACATGGTTTTGAAGTTTAGGAAAACTTTGAAAGGTTAGAAAAAGTTTAATAAGGTACAACATTTTCCATAGGCCAAGACATATTTTGCTTCTCATTTTAATTGAAGAGTCTTGTTCATTACAATCTTTCTAGAGAACCTTTGGAACATGGTTGACTCAAGTTTTGTGAAAATAATAGTTTTGAAAAGTATGGAAAATTTTGAAAAGGTTTGGAGTTTTTGGAAAATTTGAAAAGTGTATAAATTTTCTTACACTGAGACATATTTGATTTTTTATTTTAATTGAAGCGTCTTGAAGTTTAAAATTACTTTTTAGAAAATTTAAAACTTTTTTAATTGATTTTCAAGTCAAAGGAATTGTTTTGGATATTTTGGTTAAGGTTGGAAAGCTTGTGCATAAGTTGGAAGACTGATATGCTTGAGCATTGGTAAACTAATGTTAAAAATTGTTTGAATAGCATGTTATAATTTGAGACATTAGTCGATTAGTGCTATAGCATAATAATGACTAACAATTTTATAAGGTGACAAGTCGATTGGCCTTCTAGTTTATTTTTCAGTATAAGTACATTATTTTGAACATATAAAAAAGCTTTTTGATGCCTTGAATGAATTGATAGAAAGATTTATGGTTTGAAGTGAGTTTTTAAGTTGAATGGTCTTAAAAGAAAGTTTAAAGTTTTAAAGCTTGCATTCATTATGTTTTCGAGTTTGTATTCATTATGCTTTGAGCCCTAAAGTATTTGCTTGATAAAGGAATATATAAAAATTATGTTTCTTATTTTGATCTTTGCTTTACTTGAGTTGGGGCTTAATTTTTGGGGTTGATTTTAGTATCATTTATAAGGGTTATTCTTCATGTTATAAGAAAGATCTTGTTAGATTATTCTTTAACCATTGAAAAGTAAGATTATTGAGTTCCACTTAACTTTATAAGAAAGATTTTATAAAGTTTCTCTTCACATTATAGGAAGATTGTTTATAAGGTCTTTTTTCATCATAAAGAAGATTAATTATAGTAAAATTTGTAATAAGTTGTTGACGAGAGGATGCAGGCTAAGGGTTGCAGTTAAACCACTTTTGAAATCAATTAGACCCTCTCTTTCCTTCACTCCTTTATTTACTTACTATTGTGATTTTTCTTGAATTATTTGAATTTGAATCATATTATTCAATATTGGCATCACCATCATCATTCCAGGTTGAATTGTAGTTAGGGATTTCATTCATTGTAAAAATCTTTTTAGGTTTTAAGTTTAGAATTTTTTAACTACCTAATTCAACCCTCTTTTAAGTGACATTATGACTCACAATTATAATAAAAACTAGCATAGTAAAAATTTAATACATGGATCCAATCGTCATATAAAATACCTTATAAAATTTGTAGGCTTAAAGCACTCAATTATCTTAAGGCCATGTGTTAAGTCAAAATAAGAAAGTTGTAATTTTGAATGGTGGAGGTCCAAAAACAGAGATATGAAAAAATAAGTTGAGATATTAAAGATACATATGCCAGTATTATTTTCACATACTGAATCTGATATTTATTTTGGTGCATCATATTATTGAATGATTAAATTATAAGATTCTCATTTCTTACTTGACTGTTGTTAGTTAGGAATGATGAAGGCTTAGGATAGATTTTCATGTACAAAAAATGACAACATTAAACAAAGGGTTAGACAAAAGACTTCTTTCCACAAGGTATGGGAATGCCTTGTAAAAGTGTCTAAAATTACCTATAATAAAATGTAGATAAATAACTTCTAGCCCATAACAAAATTTTGATTAAGAATCCCTTTCATAAGGCATGTCTACTTTATAAAAGTATCCAAAACTATCTTTAACAAAAAAGAGACAATACTCCCATCAATAAGGCATGGACTGTAACACCCCAAAATATACCCTAAAAGTATTATAGCATGTATAAGGTTCATCAAGAAGTAAACATAATAAATCAATTAACATAAAGATATTTAATGTTAAAGCTTTGGGTAAATAGGTAATCTGTTCGTTTTGGCATGAACATATGTCGGTAATTTGACCATATCTTGGTATGTATAGCTCCAATTTGGATAATTCAAATTGGGCCTTAAGCTACAGACATAGATCTAAAAATTTTATGAGAAACCAAAATTTCATTCTGCCCCTAAGGTCTTTGAATTCTTGAGTGAAGTTACGTTATGATAATGACCCCTGTTTCTGAACAACTTGTGATGTTTTGGGGATAATTCCCAAAATACTTAACCAAATTGCATGAAATTTATGCCATGAGAAACTTAAGATATAGGGGAATGAAATATATTAATAATATTGTAGGTAAATATGGGAATTAAAGAAAGAAGAAGGACTGATATGCAATTTTTCAAAAAGGGACACATGGACCAATTAGATTAAGGCACATGTGGACCAATTGGATTAAGGCATGTGTGACCAATAATAACAAAGCATGTGTGAGGGTATTGAAAGTTCTGGAATGGAAATATGGAGAGGGGGTTCATGATATTTTAAGTTCAGATTTTCTCCTCTCCATTTCATCTTCTTCATCCCATCATTTTTCATGTAAAAATAGGTGGAAAACAAGGTGGTGAATTAAGTAAAGCTAAAGAGAAAGGGAAGCAAAGGCAATAAAGACCCAATTTGTCAATTTTCAGGTTTGAGACTTCACTTAGTTTACGTGGACTTGATATGGGATGGTTCTTTGCTGATGTTTTGGTGTTATTTTGGATAGAATTGGTTGAATATAATAAGAGAGTATTGTGCAGTGAAATTCTATCCAAAATTTTCTTGAATCAGTCACGTTGTTTGAGTCATAACGAATCTTACAGAATCCCAAATTGTGTGATTCTAATTGCATATGAAACCTAAAACATAGGGGTAAATATCTCTAGAAGACACTTTGATTTAATTTTGACTTTATGACCTTCGAAGTTGAGGTCGAAACAGACAACTTGATACTGCCCCTGTTTTGGAATAGTTTGTTCTATTTTGTTTATATCTCATGATTTAGAATTCCAAATGGTCTGATTGTTGATGCTATTAAAATTACATACAAAGGGGAATACATGTATAGAAGACTTAAAAACCCAGTTCTGACTTTTTCTATATGCATATTAAGGAACAAGTAGCGGTATGAATGAAAAGAGAGTTTGTTCTAACCATAGTATTACTTTCGTTTAGCCCAATCTTTTTTAATATACACCCAATCTTTTTGAATGTGCATAAAACCTTTCAAACACTTTAAAATAAATGCAATCAGCCTTTTATGTGTGATTTGAGTGATTGAAAAATGAAATTTAAAGATTGAACATAATACATTCCAAACATATATACTATTTATGACATGAAATATATTTCATATGATTTATTGAGACATGAATTGTGATTAATATGTGAATTGTGAAATTTGCAAATGGCTAAAGGAAATGTTATGATACCTGCCCTATTATCCTGGTTGTGGATAGATAGGCATGCCTATAGGGTTATAGTGCAGCTACTACAGTATGACACCACTGGTGTCCATAGTTTAATACCTTTGGGTATCTACATTTT
>JAOXYD010000135.1:13005717-13022574 GCA_028565735.1 Pinacopodium congolense
TGTTGGTCACACTATAGGGGCCAGTCCATCTAGATCTCAACTTTCCAGGGAATAGTTTCAACCTCGAATTGTAAACTTAGTTTAAAGGTTGTGTCTTTTCAGTTTAAAATTGAAAAGACGTGTCTTTTGAATTAGTATATAATTATGTAAATTCAAAACAAAAGTTGGATGATGATAATGTTGGTCTTGTAAAAACAAGACAATTGCTTCATTTGATAATAAGAATAAGATTGGAAGAAGTATTTTACTCATAATCAAATTCTTTAACTTGTGGAACTTGAAGATCATTCATAAATGATTATGTTTATTAAATCCTTTATATATATATATATGAATGATTCATATGATTTTACAATTTTTGGGATTGATTGAATTTTTTGACAGAATTTTTGCTTACAAATTGAAAGGAAACTATGTAATAAAATTTCTTTCTTGGTGGCTATAAAAGGGTAGAGACCATATAGTTTGTCCTGGCTGTATAGTTGATCCCTAAGAACATTTCCACCTTACCAAATGAATTTTTGCTTACAAATTGAAAAGAAATTATGGGCCAACGTTATTATCTCTCAAATTGAGCCTATCAATCTCAAACCGACAGGGAAACTGCAAAATGATTTGGCAGTTACAGCCCACATGAAGAACGAACGAAATTGCTTCTATTTAATGTACATACAAAATGTTTTCTAATGGGTATGATATGGCTCGTCAAATACTCAATTCCCCATAAAGGACACCACCCTCCCTAGTGCCCTGGACGTATTAAACAGCTTACGAAACATGCCCTGGACGTATTAATTAATAATCCGTTGCTTGTCATCTGGACATGAAAAATGGTTGGTTAACTTGACGACTCTGTCTTAGTTGACGGCTTACTTAAAACAATTATTAATCCTAAGCTCCTCTCTTTCACATTTTTCTTTTTTTTTAAAATTATAATTCGAATTGACTAATTATGCCTTTACTCCTTCCATCTCTTGTTTGTACCAAGCCAACGCCCACGTCGACTCCCTGAACGGCTAACATCATCAGCTCCAAGCTGTAGCTGTCAACATCAACTCCAACAACCTTCATCTTCTTTCACAGCGCATCGTCAATGGCTTCTATTTCCATTTCCCACCGCTTAACTTCCAGTATCTTTATTAACAAAGTCACAACAATTCTTTAACCATGCTCATTTCTTTGTCATTTTCAATAACATAAAATTGAGTCATTTTAGTTATAGCAAAAATATATTGATTCCTTCATTATGTTCATATTGTCCAATCAAAATTTGTTCTTGTTTTTATAAATTTTTTTTTGCTTTTACATAACTTATAATTATAATAAGTGCGGATTTTAGACAATAATTTTGTTGATAATACAAGTAGCTTCCTTCTTCCTAATTACAACAGATTTTTAAAACTTAAAATACTACATTGTTTAATGGAGTAACATAATCTCTAATTAATGTATTTTAGCTTTTATGAGGCGTGTCAAGACGCTAGGGCCATTACATTCAAAGTCGAAACTTGTATCCATTGAACTGTTCCTCCTCTTAAGGTATTATTGTCTCCATTTTTAGAGATGACAGCAAGGTGCATCATATTTATTAAAGCAAAATCCAAATAAAAAAATGATTATTCACTCAAAATAGAACATAAAATTAGGTATAGGAGATGTGATCCATGTATGTCTATTTCTCTCTGTTAAATAAAACTTGATAGAAGAAAGAAGCAAATCACACTAAATAAAGTCTGAATTGATCTAAGAGATTAAGTTTTTTTTTTTATTTACTAACTATGAGTTTCAACTGAATTAAAAACAAATTTGAGATTTCAACTAAATAGTTTAAGGGTCTAAATTGATCAATTTATGTTGGTTAATGTAGCGAATTTGGAACTAAAGCAATTCCCATGACTAACTGTGCATTATATTTTAGACAATATCCCAAATTCCGAGACAAGTAACTTTGCAACATGCTATGGTCACAAAATTTCCAAATGCCACGATTATGGAGAAATTTCAATATGGACAAATTCAGAGGTAATTTCATCAACTCCACGTTTTGGCGTCGTTTGGAATATATGGAAAACAAGTGTCTCGCAAACCGAACTGGAAACGCAACAATTTGGGTCTGTTTGTTCGTGTTTTTAATTTCTATTTTCTGTTTTAATAAAAAATAGTATAAAAATAAAAAATAAAAAAAAGCTTTTTTATTTGCTGTCTTTCTTAAAAAAGAAACAAGCAGGGGACCCCCCTTCTGCAGCACCCCATGCATAAGTGGGGGGGCTGTTTTGTCATTTCACACAAAAATCACACCGATTAAAAAAAAAAGATTTGTCTGCGATAAAATAGGATCTTGACACGTAATAACTCATACCGGTAGGATCTTGACACGTAATAAACCATACCTCGGCCGCCACCACTATTTCCGAGATGTTACATCTCCGAAGCAAAACCTTTGGGAACACTCCCAAGCATGTGGGCTCCTTCGTGATGAGCTCTCACACGCCGCAAAAACCGCTTCCAATCACAAATTGTGTAACGTGGAGGGGTTTTAGTGGCGGATCAAAGATATTACTGTATACAGTTTTGTATGCAACAACATCCCGCTACCAACTGCCCACGACGAATTCAAAATGGAAAGAGCACAACGGCTCGTCTCTGCAACGAAAGTCTCCTCTTAAAAAACAGAGAAAGTATCAAAGAAATGATACTTTGTTTTCTTTAATTATTTTATTTTTCAAAAATAAAATAAACATTGTTAAATAGAACTGTTCTACGTAGAGTGACGTGAACATGGCGTGAAATTTTGAATGTCACCATTTGTGAGGGTGCTTTTTTACAAAAATTGTACTTTGATTTGCAGATTGATTTCTTAAAAAATGGAATATTAATTAGTAGTGAAGTAAAAAAAAATTCAAGTTCATAAATTAATACAACAACATTACTACTAAACAAAAACACGCAAAAACAGCTCTTATTAAGCTGTCCTAAATAAACATAATTCCTCAAACGCGCTTGCCTTTTCCCATTTTCAACATTCTCTTACAAAAACTCTTCAAGTCATTGCAAAGCCCTACTTCAAGTTCAGATTCCAAGTTCAGATTCCAAGTTCATGGCTTCTTACTTGAATCTCTTCTCTCTGCTTCTACTCGTTTCACTTCCCTTCTCTGTCGCTCAGTCGGGCTCCTCCGCCGACGTTCCGGCGCCGGCGGCAAGTGACTGTAATGGGATTTTCTTGTCTTACCAATTCGACGGCGGGGCACAGCTCATGCCCACCGATCCCAAACGCCAGGCTTACAGGTTCGAGTCTACCCTGAGTCTGCAAAACAATGGGGTCGATGAGCTTAAGTCGTGGACAGCTTTTGTGGGTTTTAAGCACGATGAGCTTTTGGTGTCTGCTTCTAATGCGATTCTCGCTGATGGGTCTAGTTTTCCTGCTGAGGTTGGGAATGGTACTGTTTTTGCTGGGTATCCGATGACTGATCTCAAAACTCCGATTGAAACTGCTGGTGATTCCACTCAGACTAGTGTTCAGGTTAAGATAGTCGGGACTGAGTTTGGTGTGCCGTTAAAGTCTGTGCCTTTGCCGGATAATATCTCGTTGGCTAATGATGGATTTGTTTGTCCTCAGCCGGTCACTAACGGTAAGTTCTTTCGGATTTTGATTTTTGATGTTCAGGAGTCTTATGATATGAATATGGATTCTCTGAGTTGTTACGAATAAGGGTTTAGTTCTAAACTTCGATTTGTTCTGTGGGTTATTTATTTTGGTTGTATTATTCTTTGGAAATGATGGTTATGGTTTTTTTCATTTATGGGTGCTTTTTCACATTTTGCCATCTCATCTTTTAAATGTTCGATTTACTATATTTAAGGATCTGGTTGTGAAGTGAGAGAAATATTTGGTTTAAGCTTATGGGTTGAATGTGTTTTGACTATTGACGAGAGGGGGAAGACAGACATATACATCTATGCTCGACTTGCTTCAGAGCTTATGATTACATCTATACTTGACTTGCTTCAGAGCCTCTGATTATTGATCTAACTTATACTCTGCATATTTGGGTGATGCGATATTATGGACGGCATCTGTTCATATGTTGGATTTTTGACCTTTTTGTTAAGGATTTGGTACCCCTTATTAGATTGCTTCTTGATCCTTGGGTGCAATTATAGCGTCCAAATTTTTGGATCAAAGTCTTTTCCCCAGCCCCCATCCCCCTTTTAACTACGTCTGATCTGATCATATATGATTATGCCTTGATTACGAACTGTGGATGGCTATAGTTGTACCAGATTGCTGTTAAATGAAAGATAACTCTGTGGGATTGATATATTAAATTGTATATCTTTTTGAGATTATTTCTATGCTTTGTTGTGGAATTGTGCATGCTTGTATATTTTTCTCTCTTTCTTTCTTTCTGTTATTTTACTCTTCAATCTGAATTGGTGACGGGTGTCACTTGATTGTATAGCTGATCCTGTGTGACAGATTGATGTTTGTTTCTTCGACTCCTGTGGCCAATTGTCAAAATTAGATCATATGAATTTTCTTTCTCAACTTGCATCTTGAAGTTTATATATGGTTATCAATTGTTAATGTGGCATATTTCTGGATATTCGCAGGGAGTCTCATGTATGTTTGTTGCACCAGAGACACAAGTTTTAAATCAAACATTACTGTGGAGGGAGGGTTTCTGCCTCGCCAGAGTGGGGATCTTACTATTATGTATGACATCATCAGAACATATGACTCAAACTACTGGGCACAAGTTACCATTGCAAACCATAATCCCCTCGGTCGTCTTGACAACTGGCAATTGAGCTGGGACTGGATGGAGGACGAATTCATATATACTATGAAAGGAGCTTATCCTTATGTTGTTGACTCATCAGACTGTATATTTGGTTCTCAAGGTGCATACTACCAGCAATTGGACTTTGCAAATGTGTTGAACTGCCAAAGAAGGCCAACAATAATTGACTTACCCCCAACAAAAGCCAATGACACAAACTTGGGCCTGATCCCTTTTTGCTGCCGAAATGGTACAATCTTGCCATCATCAATGGATCCAAGCAGGTCTACTTCAGTTTTCCAGATGCAGGTTTATAAAATGCCCCCAGCTCTCAATCGTTCTGCACTTACCCCACCACAAAACTGGAAGATCAATGGCACACTCAATCCAGATTATCAATGTGGCCCTCCAGTGAGGGTGAGTCCTAGCCAATTTCCAGATCCTAGTGGTTTGCCATCAAACTCCACTGCATTTGCCAGCTGGCAGGTTGTGTGCAATATCACACAGCACAAGGGACAAAGCCCTAAATGCTGTGTGTCATTTTCTGCATACTATAATGATTCTGTCATCCCATGCAATACCTGTGCATGTGGGTGTCTGAGTAATACAGCCCGCACCTGTAGTGCCACTTCTCCAGCCATTCTTCTACCCCCAGAGGCACTCCTTATTCCTTTTGAGAATCGTACTAAGATGGCTGTAGCATGGTCTAACCTGAAACACCGACAATTACCAAACCCACTCCCATGTGGAGATAACTGTGGCATTAGCATTAACTGGCATCTTTATACAGATTACACAGGTGGATGGAGTGCAAGAATCACACTCTTCAATTGGGAAGATACTGCATTTCCTGATTGGTTTGCTGCTATGAATTTCAATAAAGCAGCTCCTGGTTTTGAAGCAACATACTCGTTCAATGGAAGTCTGTTGAGTGATGTCAACAACACCATATTCATTCAGGGGCTTCCAGGTTTGAACTATCTTGTTGGAGAAACTGATGGAGCCAAACCAGATAAGGATCCCAGGGTGCCTGGAAAACAGCAATCTGTGATCTCATTTAAAAAGAAAAATACACCAGGACTTAATGTGGCTGGTGGAGATGGCTTTCCCACAAAAGTATTCTTTAATGGGGAAGAATGCTCACTTCCATCGGTGTACCCAACAAGTGACAGTACAAGAATAACATTGAGTCTAGTTTTATCGCTCCTGGCAATTGTGATACTTGCATTGATGTGACCGTGGAATGGAATATTACTTGTTCGTGCATTCTTTCATTGTTTTGGTGGTTAAATCCTCAACCAGGAGGTTTGGCATGGCAGCATGACTGGAAGATGAGCATGCCAAGATCTGAACATAGTCTCATGCTAAATTGTCTATGAAATGTGGGTGTGCTGATATGTTTAGCACCTTGAGAATGGAGCTTCTATACAAAATGCTGTGATAGCATTTCCATTAACTGATTCTACAGTTTGAGGTTTTACATAGGCATCATTGAACAGGATTATGCAGTTTTATTCTTGGAGCTCATTGCATATGATTTGTTGTATAAAATTTAGTCTGATTATGGCAGATGCCATGTTGTCGATTTTGATTGTTGCAAAATTATATATTTCTTGTCCAATACTATCAGTTTTGTCAGAAGGCTTTATCGCTAGTTGATATGAAACTGATCCTGAAATATGTCAGGTCAATTTCATAAAGCAACTATTCTTGCCGGGCTTGATGTATCGGTGCTCCAAACTCGGTTTGTGAATGAAGTTGGTCGATTTTTGCTGGAATCAATTCATATGATCAATCTCGTCATACAGTGGCCGTATGCTGCTTTTTCCCTACTATACATGTCTTATCTCGAGGCTGTAACTTTGATACGAGAGAAATGGACAACCTTAGGGCTGATGAGCAATGAGCGAGTATGCTTCAATGTTATCCTAGGCAGCTAAGGGCAAATTTGCTTTGGAATATGTTTGTGACAAGATGTTTCCAGCGTTTCCATCATCAAAAGCAAAAAGAACTTGATTGCTCCTTTAGCTATGGCTGGTCATGAATCAAATTTATTCCAGACATCTCTTTTATCTTAAAGCAGACATTAGAATTGTAAGTACCGAGATTGATTATAGGATTTGGGATGATACATCAAATGAAATAGTACTAGAAAACATCAAAATAGAAGTAGAAGTACATGGACTTTATGTTGAGAACAATCAAATTGGAGATGTACATCAAGGTCAATCCTTAAATAAGAAATAGAAATTAAAACAAAATCAAACTTAAATCTGTTATTGAGGTTAGAAAAGATCCTAGATTCTGCAGGTATATAAGTAATTATCTCTACAACTCAAAGTCAACTGACATCCTCGCAAGCACTCTAAAATTAGATGCTTCTGCTAGATTTTCCAACCAACTGCAGCCAAAAATTTTGCTAATATGCCTTCGCATATCATGCAGCAGTATCTTTAGAACTTCATAAATATCTTCCTAAAGAATTTGTCCATCTCACCTACCGTTTCTTGTCCTTGTTTCATTTAAACCAGCAGAATCTGATATTCACATAGGAAATGTGGCCAAGTGAAATCAAGCAGTCTTGTCTATTGCACAAAACACGAACTTAGATTGTTGTCATCCTCACCAAATTCAAAGTAACAGCAGCTATGTACACCTGAAACTGAAATGGGGAAGAGACTTAGGTAGGCGTCATGCCTTAAACAGGAATATTATCCATGGTGTAGCCATCAAAGTCAAATTCATTTTCAGCTGATCCAATTCCTTCCTGCTGCTGCAAAAATAATTTTGACACAATGCTCCAAAATTTAGTCACTTGAAATTCGGTTGCAACTATGGAAACATTAGACATTATGTAGAAACAAACTAACCTGTTTGAGCAGTGCACTCATGAGATCGTCCTGACCAAACTGTTCAGTTAACACTGTGATCTGCGAACTTGCATCAGGAACTCTTTCACTCTTAACTCTCACTGTATTCTCTGTGAAAAAGTTACCAAGTTGTTGTCCAACACAAGGTGTGTCAACATGTTCACTAGCATCCCCAGGTAAAATAATTGGTTTCACTACAGCAGACGTGTTATCGTTCTGTCCATTTCCTTGGCTAGAAGCAAAACCTTGAGCTAAAATTGGTTGCCCAACATCTAAGTTGCTTTGAAGAGAACTGGGTTGTTGAGAGGCATTGAAGCTCAACCCTACGTTCTGCAATTCCCAGCCATTGGATTTGTGCTGATGTAAATCATTGAAAATGTCATAACTTGGCATGTATCCTCCTGATACTTTCATATCTGAGTTAAACTCCTCTTGGTATGACCCTTTAGAAGAGAGATTGGGTATCCTTGGAGTAGTTCTGAGAGGATAGCTGTTGCATGGGAGTTCTGCAGAGTTTCTCATGTGAATGTTCAACATTGAAGCAGACTGGGAAACTGGATTGTATGCCGCTTCTCTCCCATTTTCAGTCAATCCGTTCCTAGCCAAGACCCCACTACTACCATCAATTAGGTTTGATGCAATAGGCTGGCCAGTGGATGATGGAAGTCTGGAGGCATGGCTGGCATTTTCATTTAGCACTTGACCTCTAGACTGAGTTTGTGACATCTGGATCAACAAGGAGTTACTTTGAACAGCCTGATCTTGTTGGGCACTCATTTGCGCATTGATACTCCCATGGGATTGGTGTGAATGATGTAAACTTGCGAGCTGCTTGGGCTCCATGGTTGTTGGGATTCCATGGAGCAAATTCATCTGCCTATTGTTGCTCAGATGTTGCTGTTTGCCATCCCCGTATCTCACTTTTGGACTTTCAAAGCTAAAAAGGTTCCTTTGATCCACAATGGGCATGGACATTCTAGGTTTTGCTGGTGAGTGACCAATTCCTGCTGCTTGCAGCGTTGCAAGACTTTGTGCTGGAAGTTGACCAGTGGCAGCAAGTGTTTGGAGGTCGAGTCCATTTAGTGAGGATAATGCTCCATAAGCTGGATCTTGTGGACTTATGAAAGAGTTACTCAAATTGTTCTGGTGCGGTGCAACCCCACTTAATCTCCTAAGATATAGGCGATATTTCTGTTCGATACAGGAGGCAAATTTCAGTATTTGTATTTCTGTTTGATACAGCAGGCAAATATCAGACAGAAATTTAAGATAAGCACATACCTCCAGTAGCAAATTTAAGTAATCAAAAAGTAAAATTATGCTGGTTAACCTACATCAGTGAAGTTATACTTGAGTGCATCATACCTGAAGATGACTGGCAACATTTTCTCTTGTAAGCCCAGGAACATTCATCAATTCAAGAATTTTCTTTGGAACAGCCTCTGTGATTACAAAACAATGTAGGAATGTAAGAGGCAACAGACAATTTGCGTGCGAATGGAACACAATAACCTTATTACCAGAAGACAACTAGGAAAAACAGATGGGGCCTTGGAAATTAATCTGACAGTAGACTTAGATGTAGGGTAAGAAATAAAGAAGGAAGAAAACAATACAGATGACGAACCATAACTGATTGCAATTTAATAACTAACTAAGGGTTGCATGTGTCAATGGACAAAATTATTTCATCTACAGCTTATTCAGAATTATGAAATTCATAGCTTAGAAAAAAAGAGAAGGAACAAAGGCCAGCTAATTGAATCGTTAAGGGTATTAAGATACTCACTGTCAATGCCTAGTTGATTAACAGCTCCAACAAACTGTTGATGGAGTTCAACTGACCAAACTACCCGGGGCTTCTTTAATGTGGACGTATCGTCCCTGTCATCTGTTTCTTCTTCTTCATCTTTCCTCTTCTTTGAGTTCCTCCAATTGCCATCATTTGCTGATGATGAGTAATCCACATCTTCAGATTGTTTCAGCTGCCTGTCTCCCTCTTCTGCACTTCCTGATTGCTCCAATTCCCTCCACTCATTCTTTTTCTTCCGAACCACATGTTGCCATATGTTCTTCAGTGCCTCGATCCGGACTGGTTTAATCAGGTAATCACATGCACCATGAGTAACACCCTTCATGACAACGTTTTTTCCATCATCGGCAGACATCACTATTTAGTACATAGATTATGTGTTAGACACAATATTGATCTAAACTGTAAGACCAACAAGTCTACCAAATTCTATGAAGCCATTACAGTTGAATACTTACTGATCACTGGCAGATCCATCTCCAGTCCAATGCACTCAAGTAGTTTGAAACCATCTATGTCAGGCATGTGGACATCACTAATAACAATATCATACCCATTTTTGTTTTCTCGAAGCAAGGACAGGGCAGTCTCCGCTCGATTGCACTTTGTTACTGAAAAATGGCACCAAAAAATTGAATAAACTATTTAATCGATAACATCACGAGCTTCACAAACATCCAAACCACAAATATTGCTTCAATCCTTTGGATAACATCAAATTACTTCAGTGAAAAAAATAAGGATCGACTTTAAAAAAATCAGGAATCTTACGAACCTTAGCTACACCAAACCAAAGCCAGAGCTTGACAATAGACCACAGTTTGATTTAGATAATTAAAAAGAAAACAACTAGGAAGCTCCGGGTATGAGACAGCTCAAAAGCATGATAAAATTAGTCTTCACACACCAAAGATATTTGTGAAGAAAAACCATCGAAGAACGCAAAAGAGTGATCCTTTGGATGTCGTAACTTCTAGAAGCGTCTGAAGAATACAAATTGAAACCAAAATCGCAAATTTGAAGAACAAAAATAGTACCAGCATAGCAGAATTGGAGGCACAGTGCTTGTAAGAGCAACTAGACCTCATACCTTCATAAAGACATGTTCTGAGCATCTTCTCCAGGATCATGAGGCATGTTGGATCATCATCGACCACCAAAACACGTAGGCCGGCCGGAAACCGATCGGAGACCACCTCCCCGGATTTCCAAGAGACACTAGTAGTACTAGAGCTGGCCGTTGGCACAGATCTCTTAAAGTTGTTCAGATTCATAGCTGAAAAACTTGGATCCGAAAACAACAAAGCAAAGGCACAGAAAGCACAAGTTCACATACTAGGACTTGAACTTCGCATAAAAAAAATAAAAGAAAAAATTGATACCCAGTCAGTCCAAAACTAAAAGAACCCAGTTGAGGTATTGGAAGAATTGAATGAAAGATGAATTTATTAGATGAATTTATTTTAGATGAACGAATTGAAAGCCATGGCGTGCAGCAGCTTGAAGCTCCAATTTCTCTGTTTCTTGAGTAATTTAAAAAAAAAAAAAACTAGAATGACTATTTTATTCAAAAGTAGGTCAGTCCTTGAATAGTGGATCCAGCTCACACATGAAAGTTAACTGACTCAACACCGCATCTCTAATCCACTTCACAACTGCGTTAAAGTCTGTTCCTAATTTCACTGTTTCCTTTTTAGTACTTTTGTCTTGTCTCTCTTTTGCCCTTCTCCCTTATTAGGATATTTTGATTGGTTAATTCCTTTTGCAACTTTTTCAGATTTTTATCCATCTATCTCTTCTTCTTTTTTGATTTTTACCTCCTCCAAGGGTCAATCTTCCTTCAAGAGCTTCATGGTATCCCTAGACTGGAATTGATGGTCTTATAGTTGGATCGACTCTTGGCATTTATCATTCTGATATTGAAGGTCTTATAGTTTGATAGACTCTTGGCACTTATCATTCTGATTAGCGAACCCATAGGTTGCTCTTGTACATTAATTCATGCCCTTAAATAAGCTGTTTTAATATTCTCCGGTATGGCATTAATTCATCTGGCATGCTGATAATGACTCCATCAGAACTTTAAATTTAATGAGTTTTGAAGATGGTGGTTGTATTCTGGTTTCAAGCGAATGCTATAAATTTAACAACTGCTTTATATGTTTCAAAGAGTGCTGGCATCGTATACAAGCATATTCACATGTTGTACGTATATGTAGTTAAGGGAAAATATTTTCTGAAGTGTGTTTTGATAGTCTTTAGTGGTTACCACTATCACGTAAACAACAAATTAGATCTTACTAATAGGTGTTGGACAATATAGTAATTGATATGATTAAAGATAAACTCATAAAAAGATAAAAAAACTTGTGGAAAAAAGTTTATTTTCTCAGTTCGACTCATCTCTTTTCATTTGTTTCTTCATTTTAAAGTAGCATTTCTTTCCCATTTATTAGTGTCATCGCCAATTGCAATACAATCTAATGGTCATTTTATATGTGTGTGTGAACCTTTGATTAGATTACACTATAACTAATTAGACAAGTACACCTATCATTCTATAATATAGTTTCTAATGAGATAGGATATCATTCTTACGAAGATTAGAACTACAAGTACAGCTTTAGTTTGTATCAAAAGTATATGAATTGTACGATTATAGTATAATGGATATCATCCCACAAGGATTGAATTTACTCATCTATTAATTTAAACTAAACTTTATTTAAGGAACACATTTAAGTGAAAAAGTTGGAAAAAATAATGAAGATAGAAAAATATCGATGAACTAGTAGCAAAACAATAGGCTGAAACTTTGGAAATTGAAATTAATGATTAAGAATCACTAGTATCCCTATTTATTTACCTATTGTTTTATTGATTTAATTTATGCTCGAACCGGTATTTTCTAAGGTTTTAGTCACTCTTTCTCATGGTGTAGCTAAGTTTCCCTAACCAAATAACATAAGATTAACCTTGCAATCTCTCAATCTACAAAACAATCCTGTATGCAATACATTAACTAATTAAGATCTCCCTTTAATCAATTAATAAATAAGATATTTATGGGTCTACTAAATGCCAACTCGCGCTATATACTTAACATAGATTACGACGCTCTTTCTATCAATTTATTGCAAGGTATAAGCCAAATAAAAAAGGAAAACATTCATTCCATTGAATCATTTTTTTTATTCTTTAGTGTTGCAAGAATCTACAAATTTCCCGTATAGCCATTTAATGTATAAGGATAAATATTTTCAGACAACCTCTTTTTTACCTGATATATGAAGGCCAAACGTAAGTGTTCTTAACAAGTGTTCTCTTTTAACTTCATGTAGTCAATACATATTCTCTAACCTATAACTTTCCTAGTGCCCATCAATTCATTTTGTTCATTAGGCATGATAGTAATTTTTTTTTTTTGGCTACCACTCATACAAGATTTATCCAAGTAGAATTATAGATAGGAAAGATAATACCTATATCTAGGAGCATGGCTACTTAATTATTGACATACTTCAACATTTTTTGATTTAACCAATGTTTAGGTAGTACTAATGGCTTTCTACTCTATTTTGTGAAAATCCTGTAGGTACATGAAGAAGGGTTAATCCCTTTAATGTTAGCTATCATCCATTCTAAAGTGTCTATATGCTCCTTTAAAACTCCTAATGACTTGTCCTTTCATGGTGTCTATCAATAAGGAAGTAAGTGGAAGGAAGGGTTTACAAAAGCATATTTTAAATAAATTAGAAGAGATTTTAGCTCAGTAGTAAGAGTTATTTAATATATGGTTTTAGAGGGTACTTTATTAGTCTCTCTAAGAACTCATATCTTCTTTATTGAATCTAATTTGATGACTCATTGTCAACCTCTAACTATATAAATATTTCTGGAAACTCTTTCTTACCTTTCTCAAAATATGAGTTCATCAATGCCTTTTACAATGAATTTGCATATTTAACAATATAAGGGTCTCTTTATATTGATTTAATGACAATGAAGTTAGAAGAATTTAAGATAGAAGGATGGTTCATTACTTCGAACACGTACAAAATAACTTCCTCATCCTGAAGCATTAGGATGAAGATTCCTAGTTTGCCTTACGAATACATCTTATAGCTAAATTAAAGGATCATTTTAAGATGATAAAGCCATCATTACCTTCCTCCACATCAAAGACTAGGAAACAATTGTAAAGATAAATTTGTCAATATTCATGAACATATCCTCTTTGATTATGCTTATATAAGGAATGGAGCAATTTACTATTTGTAACAAGATAAATGTTAGTCTAAGTTCCTTCACTCCTAGCTTCTAAAAATAAATAGAGACATTAAATTAATACAAGTTCTTAGATCTAAAAAACCCATATTTATTCATAAATTAAAAATGGTGTAAGGGATAGAAAAAGTATATCAATCCTTCAATTTACGTGGTAACTTCCTTAACAAAATGAAGAGCATTATTCATTGAGCTTGACTGTCTCATACTCCCCCAAATTCCTTTTGTTGAAAAAGATGTCTTCTAAAAACATTATATGGGATGACATCTTAGTAAGTTTTTATACAAATATGGTATTGATATGTAACTTTTTAAAAACCACTAGGAATCGCCTAAATTACTCGTCTAACCGAGCACTCTCAAGTCTATAAGAGTATAGGATCCTAGATTTTATTGGTTGAACATATGAATTTATATAAGGTTTAGGCTGCTTCTCATTGTCAATTGAATCTTATTTTTATCATTCCTTTTCCATCTTATTGCCCATGCTTGTTCTCCAATCTTCCTTTATTTCTTCCTTCTTCTTATCAACATCTTACATCTCTTTTGCACTCCTAAAAAATATAACTTGAACCTACTCTATAGAAATGGATTTTTTAATGCCGTTCATTTTACTAGGTAGCCTTACATGTAGTTAAAATGAGATTAAAATTTTTAATAAAAGTCTCATGGTCCTACATTTGTGCTTCATTCATAGTGATGTAGTTGGTAACCATTTCTTTAAAATTGGGCTTCTTTTATGGCAAAAGTTCATTTACTCTAAATCTTATTGGTGGGCCTCTCTTAGAATTAGACTGTGGTTAGTAGAAGTCTTGATTGTCATCTAAGAAAAATTAGGATAGGTCTTCCATCTTAGATTGTAACTACTAAAAAATGGATTCCCTTGATGCATTTTGTTGTTCCTAACATATTGAACCTATTCTAATTTCAACCCAAAAGGACTTTAAACTTGACGATCCTTTGATGTTTTTGAGTTAGCTCTATAAGCCAAACTATCTAGATTTTTGTATAAGGCTTCCATTTAGGTAGTCAACGCTATAGAATGATCAACTACATGAGTTTCATAAGGTTTCCTTGGATGTCAGTCATGGTATTGAAAGCTATTAATGTTCATCTATTTATTTAACTTATAATCCTAATCTAGAGTTTATGCATCAAGTTTCCTCGAGTAACTACATCAATTATGCTTTAGGTAGAGTCTGTCACACCTATGTATAATATATCCACATTCTACAAAATAGTAACCCATGACTTGAGCATTTCTCTAACATCTCTTTGAAGCTTCCCTATACTGGATGAAGTATATGATCTCCATATTCATTTTTAATATCTTAGTTAGATGGAAAGACTTAGCAAGGAAAAGCTTTATCAATTTGTCCTAAGTTGTAATGAAGCCATGCTATAGAGTGGAGAACCATGCTCTAACTTTATCTTGAAGAGAGAATGAGAATAACCTTAACTTCACTACATCTTTTAAAAATTCATTATTTATGAAAAGGCCACATATGTCTAGAGAAAAGCCCCCATGTTGGTGCTAGGATCTTTCAATGTTGAGCCTCTAAATGGGCATAGCATGACCATGGACATGACTCCATGAGAGATCTAAAAAAAGATTATCACTAAACCTTGGCCTAAATTTGTTGTCTAATGATATATTATTGTTTCCCATTATTAAATCCATCATAAAAGGCTCTCTTCTTTCTTGTACATTAGGTATTATGATAAGTGTGATTTTAGGTTATGTTTCTAGGTTTTTTTTAGGTGTTTAAAGTGTGTCTTTGTGTGTTTTTACATTTTTTGCATCCTTGAATGATCTTTGAAGTGTCGAAGTGTTTCTTTGTTTTTTTTAGTGTTTAAGGGTGGATTTTGAGCTTATTGGAGGGATAGTTTGATGCACATTATTGCTTGATTTTGCAGCCATCAGAATTTAATATTGGGGGTGTTTTTCAGGTGAATTTGGTGGCTCACTGGGAAAGTTTTAGAGAATAGATCACCATGGAAATTGGTGTAGAGATATTTCAAAATGTTATGATTCTCCAATTAAAATTTCAAGTCAATCAGAGGTCCGGAGAAGAAGTTATGGCCAAAAGAGTGAAGGGTGGTCAGAGCTGCCGAGTTCAGGTCACGATCGTGACAATACTATTCATCGTTCTCTCTATCATGATCATAACTAGGTCACTATCATGACAAAACTATTCACGATCATGACAGTACTATTCATCCAAGCTTTTTCACGATTGTGACCCAGTCACAATCGTGACAGTGGGTTTGATGTATGAAGGGTCAAGCGCGGGATTTTAAGTCTCATGACCCTCCTTTTGACATATTTAAGGGCTCAAAATCATAGGAGCAACAGTCATTGAGCAGCCAACACCCACAAGAGGCAAAGTTGAGGATTTTGGTGGCTCCCAAAAGAAGAAAGAGGGGAGATCTTCCTTGGAATGCATCAAGACAGCACCAAAGTTTTCCAGCCTTCTTAGAGTAAAGAGAAGACATTTAAGGCCCTACTTAGATTTTTTTTTCTTCTTCGCTTTATTACTTTTTAACATGGAAAACATGAGTATTGTTGGATTATTTGGAATTATGTGTAGCTAAATATTTTGTAGGAGTTGTCCTTGAACTATTTTGTAGAACTCTTGCTTTATGATTCAATGAATGAATGTTTGTGGTATGTATTAAGCTAAATCGTTGCAATAGACCGAGAGGTTGAGTAGGTTACCCTTGCAAAAGACCGAAAGGGCGAGTTAGGTGACAGTGTTAGGTAGTACAATGAGAGTTGGCTCCCAATAGACCTATACATATTCAGGTTTTTACAAGTAGTTGAAGAGTGATCTTAGCTATTTGTCAAAGATTAGCTATAAGATTACTTAACATTTAGTTGAATGGATAAGAGAGTTTAGTAAGGCTAGAGATAGCATAATAAATCCTAATATATTTGGCTAAGGATAGTTAATTGCACCTTGAGAGAGGGTAATTAAGCATTAGAAAGTCTTGGGTTGAACACAATTGAATCATTAAGTGAAGAGGGAAGCAAAAAAGGGATAGAGCAACTCCTAATCTTAAAACTTGGGTATCAAACTCCCGTGTTTTGTATAATTTGGGCTGT
>JAOXYD010000135.1:13058845-13071578 GCA_028565735.1 Pinacopodium congolense
AGTCAAGACACAAATAACTTCACATTTGCACGATAATCACATCAAAATCACTTATACCTAGAAATGATCAATTGAATACAGCTAATACATTTACCATTATTCCAAATCACAATTTAAGAATGTATATGAAATTCAATTCACAATTATTCATGTGAAATGACTCTCTAAATAGTGAATTCCTATATATATAGGAATCGGGTCACTACATGTTCTTAATTTAGTTGAATGAAGTTTGAAAATTCAGATATTCTTAATTAGTTGAATGAAGTTTGAAAAGTTTTGCAAATTGCCAATAATGGGCAATTTCATTGGCCTTGGTAGTGTTCTTATCCTGGTTATTGTGATCATAGATATAATTCTTCTGTAGTAAACCTTTACAAGATGGTATAGAGGAGGAGAAGAGTGACAAGTTTTCTAACAACGTTGAATAGGATTGAGAAAATACAGATTTTCTACATTATACTTTCAATTAAAGCTTAAGGACTTATTTTCTTAGGTAATAACGTTGTGGATCCCAGGTTTGAGGAGGTTGCAAACACTAAAGGGGTTAGAGATGATGAAACCATTTTTACAGAGATAGTTCTGGCTTCTGAACTATTGCAACAATTTTCATTCAACTTATTGAACTACTTAAATTCTTGTTTTTGTAAGACTTTTCAAAGTGGGTGTAGAATTGTATCATGTCATTTTATTAGTAGGTTTCTTTTGCTTTCTAGACTTTGAAAACTGATGGGATACAAGAGAATATAAGGGCTTGATTTTCTCAACATTAGTTTTCACAAACCACTAACCAAGTCTTACTAATTCCTCATTTTAAATGGATTACAAGTCAATAAGCAGCACTATAATTTTGTTTCGGTATCAAATTATCAAAGTTGAAAACTTTATAATAATAGTAACATGAGATGGATAGCTTCTACTAAACTATTTATAAGACATTAAAACCCAGAGAACACTAAACACACACAAAAAATCCATTTTTGTTATATTGTTATCCTCCATTTTCAATCAAATACTAGCTTAATAAGAAGAGCAAACTTAATAAGAAAACCACCATTACATCCGACGATCATATCTGATCAAACCCAAAAATCCATTGTCATGGTTGTTGTTCTAAATTCAATCAAATCTATAACAAACCCTAGGAGAGCAAATGCAATCTAAGCTAGTAAGCTTAAAAAAGAGAACCCAAAAATTATAAAATACAGAAAATCCCAGAAATAATATAGAAAGTTTGCTTCTTTTTCCTTCTTCTTCGAAAAATAGCGTCTTTCAAATCGCTTCTTTTTCCTTCTCCTTCTTTTATTTGTCTTTAAAAATCACGTTTTCATGTGCAAAACATACTAGTGCCTTTAAGGCGTGCTTGCTATGGTTGCAGAGAGGAAGAAACTCAAGAACTTATAAGGATGGGTTTAGAGATAGCCTTGTTGTGGATGTGCGTTGTAGTATGGGAATCAGTTCACTCAAGTGAGGGGCAGCCATTGTTGAGTCACAAGAGAACTCTGAAAGCTATAATGATGAAGAAGCATGAAAAATAAAAGAGTTAAGGATTAGAAAAGGCCCAACATTTTTATTGATGCAAAACTGCACCATTTGCAGAGAATAGTGCAGTTTTACTTATAGCCATTAATACGTTAAAACGATGTCATTTCATATAAGCTTACATGTCAAATGTTTTTCCAAGTCAGATTTTTGTTAATGGAAAAAAATGGAAGGACTGGGTTAGATTGATCCATATAGATATAGAATTTCAATAGGAAGTTTAAAAGGTATAAGACAGAATTGGTAAATAATATGAAAAGTTTAGGACTATAAATATGGTTGTCTCCAATTAAAATCTCACTTTAATTATAATAATTATTTAATCTTAATATAATCATAAATCATATATTTAATCCTTGAAGTTTTTAAAACTGTATAATTAAGTCCAACTTAATTAATTTTATTCTTCTCAGTTGGTCTTTGTGTGTGACCTATTAAGTTTCTAATATGTTGGCAATGATTATAAATTATAATTCATAATTCACAATTATAATTAAATAAATTAAAACTTCTTCTAATTTATATTTAATTCTCGAATTAAAAATTTATAATCATAGATCAAGATTGATATTTAGTAACAGATCATGACCACTCAAATATTAGAAATTTCAAAGTGGTTTTATCTTAACCGATCAATGCATGATTTTTCTATATAATTTAATCGTTTCTTCATATAATCTTCTAATTAGACATAAAATATGGAATTAGAGTCTTGTTATTTAAATCCAATCATATGAGATTTCTACTATTAGTAACTGATTTTATTAATGACATTTGAAAACTATTTTTAAAATGTCTTTCCACTTTGCCTAAGGATTTCTTAAATCAATACTAATCAAGAACAATGAAAAGTTCTCCCTAATTCCTTTATTCTAAAGAATCCTTTATTGATCACTCAATTACCTCTATATAATTTATTCTACATTTAATGATTACTAAGCGAACTATCCATGGCTATAATAGGTCATAAGTATTATTAAAATATAATAATCCTTATACAAGATAATTTTAGTAATATCAAGTTTAAGAATCACTTATACAATCACTACAATGAGTATTTCAATAGACACACAATTAATGTTCTATATGAAATTCTCATATTGAGTCAGTTCAGCAAACTTGTTCTCTAGTAAGTACCTATACATTTATTTAAGTATCTCTATACTTTAGTTTATGAGATTGACTACTTCCTTCATAAGGAAAAACATAACGTTTGCTAATATTTTCGCTTTATTAATGTCCAATCTTAATAAAACAATGACTAGAAACAACTTAGGAACAATACTTAATTACAATATGAATCTTATAATTATGGCATCCATCACCATTTCATTTGTAAAATATATTTACCCCATAGACTTTATCTTTATATATATATATATTAAACAATTATGTGTACGATAAATAATACCTTGACAAGTTATGTCATAAATCTACAAATAATCAATTAGCTGTGAAGCATAAACCAACACCTTTTAACTTTTAAACTCAACATTACAACAATAGAAGAACCTCTTTAACAATAAATCTATCATCTATAGAGACTGAGATTATTCTTCAATTCTCTCTTCTTATTGTATGCTCTCACAGTCATCTACTATGCTATATGCCGATACTTGGGTCCACTTCCATGCACACAAGCATCAGTACATTATTTTTTAAGTCATTGTAAAACTTAGTTATCTCTGTAAGTGACTTTGATCTAAAACAACGTGCATCCAAATTGTCCGATGATCACCAACAAATGGATCTTCAACTTTAAGAAATTATCTTGATGCTTCAATATTGACTTATTAGGCTTCTGGTAACTTCAAGCTGATGGGTTTGTTATAACTTCAAATCTCCATAGGCTTTGCAAGAAAGATGTCATAGTGGTTTCTACCGATAACACTATAAAAGTCATATTTAAGTTTAGGAAGTTTTTTAGTGAAAGACATGTATTTAGCTCTATGGTTATTTTTTAGTGAGAGACATGTATTTATCTCTATAGTGACTTTCTCCTTTTATATTGGAGATGATATATATGAAAATGTGGTGTAAAAGACATACAGATGAAGGGAGCATGAAGAACAAGTAGATGCTATAGATCATGGTGTCTTTAGTGTATAGATAGGTAGCGTCACCATAAATATGACATGGTAGGTGATGTTAATAATTTTTTATCCATTATATATGTCTAATAGATCAATATCAAGAGTTAGAAGTGAGAAATTAAAAAGAAAAGATTTGAATGGGTTGGTTGCATGCAGATCTAATTTTAAAGAGCCTGCCAAAACTTATTTTAGAAAGCTTATTCAACCTAAAGGAAGACCAATCACTAATTAAAATAATCTAAACTGAAGATTGAAGAAGATTATGATGCATAAGTCAATAGCATTAAGGCTAATTTCATGAATTATTACTTCTAGTATTTATTTTATTATAATTGATTCATAGTTTACTTAATTATAACATTCAAAATGTATTAATGTTGTTTTACAATAATTTGCTAGTTTCACGTTTCAAATTTATTATAAGGTTAAGTTCCAATTTGATTAAGAAAAATCTTTAAAGGTGATACTTTCCTTGTGGGATATTTAAAGCATGATTTTTAAAGTCCTAATTAAAGTATTCTATTTCTGTCTTAATTAAAGTAGATCTAATAGTTACTTTCTTACCTATATAAGAATTACTATCATTCCAATTCAAATAATATTAGTACTTAATGTTTTATTTTGAGTATGAATTTTATTATGCTTATAATAAAGATGTTTATCACATTTTTATATTCATCTTATCTAAAAGGGATGAGCTTAATGTTTGGGGGGCTTAGCAAGTACAAATTATATGGACAAATTGAAGCTTTTTAGTTTATAATACAATTATGTTATTTTCTTTAAAAATAACTTAGCTAAATGGGAATGTTGATCAATAAACACAGATGTAAGATTTTATTTACAAATATTAAGACTCTTAAATATTGTATCTCTTTTTTTGTTGAGTTTTAAAACTCAATAAATAATTCTTTTTTATATTTTTCAAAATATTTTATGAACTTGATTCGTTATTCTTCACAATCAATTAATATACAAAAATTCAATTTATTTTTATAGTAAAATTCCACCTTATTTATGGTTTAATTTTGTCTTAAAAAAAGAAAGAGATTTAGAAGAGGGTTAAATATAACCTTTTGTTCTAGTTTAAGGGCCCGTTTGGAAACGTTTTGGTTTTTGGATTTGGTTTTCAGATTTTTTAAACACAAAAATCAATAAAGAACATCACAGAAATCGGAAAAAAAAACTCTAATATAGCACAGAAATCAAGACAGACAACACAAAAATCTATAAAAATACACAAAATCTAATACAAAAATATAACATCCATAACCAAAAGTTCAATCAAATGGCCCCTAAGTAACTCGAGTCTGACTCATCTTCTAAGGGAGATAGGAAAGCATAAGAGGTAAAAGAATAAGTAAAGGAAGTTTTTACTCCCCTATTGTGAGGAGGCACCTCTTCTCCCAAAGTTACGAGTTATCTAGCCAATTTTCATAGAGAGAGTTGTTTCATAACCTTAGGTATTCTCTATCTACTCACCCACCTCAGTTTTGGTTATAGTTACCCTTTTATTGAAGGTCATTTGAGTTTTGTAAATTTTATTTTAAGTAAATTATCATTTATATGTATTCTTTAAAATCATTTAGTTGACTTAGAGGTGGAACTCACTATTAATATTTTACCTTTAGAAACTCCATTAGCCCTTTTAATAGGCCATCATGCATCACGTTTAAATCCATCAAAAGGTGTTAATTTTCTTTGTCCACAAAAAGCTTCCATACATTCTCAAGCATATAATAAAATGTTGGATGCTTCAAAATTATCAACAACATCGATGGATTTTGGATTTTTTTTTGTTTCAAATACGTAGAAGAAGATGATATGTTGAGTGGTTATAGGGTTTCAAATCATATATTTCAATAATTTAGGTCTTCTTTATTTTTTCTTTCACTTGTATTTTAACCAATTATAATTATTTAACTAATTCAATTTATTTTTATTTAATTTATTAAAATTCACATGTAGATTATCATGGAATGGCTTAGCCTCATTTCGCTCCTGATTAGCAAAATTATGGCTATATCTGCAAAAATTAAAAATTTGAGCATTTGATTAATATATTTTATAATTTTAGCTAGTATCATAAAATTGAGTAAAGTTTCATATTTAAAAGTAGTTTACCCTATAATAAATTTGGTGCATTTTCATCCTTGTCTTTCAATTGAAAAAAAATTACAAATTCTTATATTTAATAATTTTTCACATATGGAAAAATTTATGTTTTAGATGTAATGCTTAGTTGAAGCATATATTATCTACTAATTTTAGGCCTAAATTAGATAATAGAAAATTATGAGATATCTAAAAGTTGGATATAATCTTAAAGAGCCATCGAACAAAAATATTTGATTTAATAAGTATTTATAAGGAGAATACGTTCTCAAGATAAGTAGTGGGAATAAGATAAAGTTTGAAATAGTTGAAATATTATAACATTGTATCCAAATGGAACTAATACTTTTGTCTTTTACATGTGATGTATACTTAAAAGGTTGATAGACATTGAATAGATTCACTTTCATGAAGAATTCAAAGAGTTTATTTTGAAGATGATTATGGATTTATCATGTCTATAAGAAGGTTAGTAAGAGTATAGTTATGAGTTTTAGTGGGAATATATAATGACATCCATCTCATTAAGAATAATAATTCATATTGTCAATTGTTGAAGGTATAATAATTCAAGAACAACTCCTAGTTGGTTATGAAAAAGTAACAACATAAATTTTGAGAATTAAGATTTATAAAGATAGATATAGGAATTGATTACTTATTCTAATCCAAGTACATAGATAATGTGCTAAAAGTGTTTAGCATTTGAGATATCTAATACTTGTGAAGTATAAATAATGTCCATTATGTATAAGTTCAAGTTCAAAGTTATTTGACTTTAGCTTAAGTTTGATAAGAATAGAAATAATTCTTATTTAATGTATAGTGACTTAGAATAATATTATTTGAATTGGAAATGTTTCTAGGTAGCAATGGGTGCTAATCATACTTCAATAGGTTTTTCATTTAGTGGAAATGATTGTTTAGATCATGAAGTTATTTAATGAACTAGGTGTAGCTCCTTTCATTGTTTAAACAATAAGGTATTGTAGAATATATGAGCCATTTAGCATGCGAAAGGAACTAAGGTCTCGTTAAAGATCCAAATATGTATTTTAGAAATTCCCATTAATTATAATTATAATTAAGATAAAAGTTGTAAGGTTTAAGTAAGTACTCATTAAAGAGCTTGTAGAATTCTCTAACTAGGTTGTTATTCTAGTAATAACATAATATTCATATGATAATATAGTATAAGATATTTAAGCAATTGGCTCAGTATAAGTAGGAGATTATTGGTTTATACCTTACAGTCAATTGGTTGGTTATAAATTTGTGATATATTTTATTAAATGCATTATTTATCTTATGCATATTTGTTTAATTGATGAATGGATAACATAAAGTCTATAGGGTAAATATATATTACAAATAAAATTATGATGGAGATTATAATTACGAGATTCATGGTATAATTAAATATTGTCCTTAAATTATCCATAGACGTTGCTTTATTAAGACTGAAAATTAATACAGCAGAAAGATTATCATACGTTATGTTTTTCCTTATAGAGGATGTTGTTGATCTCATAAACTAAAGTATGAAGATACTTGAACAAATGTGTGGGTGTTTATTAGAGAATAAATTCACTGAACTGACTTGATATGAGAATTCTATATGAAACATTACTTGTGTGTCTATAGAAATGCTCATTGTGATAATTGTATAAGTGATCTTTAGATTTGAGATTGCTAAAGTTATCTTATATAGGGATTATTATGTTTTGATACTTATGACCTATTCTAACCATAAATAGCTTATTCGGTATTCATTAAATGTAATATGAAATATATGAAGGTATTTGAGTGATCAATATAAGATTCGTCGTCCTAAAGTAATTAGGGATAATGTTCTATTATTCTCGATTAATATTAATTTATGAAATCCTTAATTAAAGTGGAATGACACTTTGAAAATAATTTTCAAATATCATTAACAAAATCAATCACTAATGGTAGAGAACTTATATGATTAGAATCACATAGAGAAGACGTTAATTCCATACTCTATATTTAATTGAAACATTATATGATGCAATAAATGAATTATAGAAAATTATATACTGACAGACTAAGTCAAAACCACTTTGACATTCCTAATATTTGGATGGTCATAGCGTGTTTTTTTTGGGAGAAATTAACTAGTTGTGACTCTACCAAGATTTGAACCCTGGTAGAAGAGGAGGTTAAACATATCCTCTCCCAATGAGCTAGAAGCCCATTGGTATGGTCATCGCGTGTTGTTAGACGCTAATCTTGATGTAAGCCTTAAAGTTCAAGAGGGGGTGAATTAAGTGTTAAAAAATTTCTTGCGGAATTTAAACTTAACACTTAACCAATTTGATTTAATGAGATATACATAAATGAATGCCAAACTGATAATGAATAATAAGTAATAAGTAAAGAGAGAGAAGAGAAGGCAAGATACACAGTTTGTTAAAGAAGTTCACCTACCTAAAAGATATGTTACGTCTCCTCTCCAACTACTTTTTGGATATTGTTTTTAACTAATTAAAGTAAAAAAAAATTATAATATTTTTTTAGGCAAAGAGTAGCCTTTACAAGACAATCTTTTTTTAGGCAAAGAAGAGCCTTTATAAGACAATATTTTTATAGGCAAAGAGGAGCATTTACACCTTTTCTAGGTAAAGAGGAGCCTTTACAACCCAATCTTTTAAGGAAAAGAGGAGCCTTCCGACTCTTTATATGGAAAAAAGGAGCCTTGACAACCTTAAGCAATCTAACAATGCAAATACCCCTTTTCAAGTGATTAAGGACACTTATGAATGTATTTCACTTAAAGTACAATCAATATAAGGGCTCCAAAGCTTTCACTAATTAAATGAATGATCAATGGAACAAATGAAAGCTGAAACAAACTTAATATCCCAGATTTATTTCACAAAAAAAAAACTTGTATGATAATGAAACACAACTTGAAATATTCACTTAATCCAAATATGGACAGATTTCATGAATAGAATAATAATACTTACAAACAGTCAAATAAGCCTTTACAAAATCAGTTAAATATTTAATAACACTTCTGAGACTTAAAAAAAATAGAAAACCACAATTTGGAAGCAAATAAATTTGATTTGGATACTCAAATATATGTATGAAAACAAATGAGCGAATTCTGGACAGATTTGAGCAGTTTTTAGATATGAACCCTAAACAGAAGATATGAGGCTCCAAAATCAAAATAAAAATACCTAGATAATCCCAATATCAAAAAAAAAATAAAAAACCATAAGCTTGCACACCTAGAACTGATTTGTATAATCAAAATATACAATTAACACAAGAACAGAAAAATAGTAACAGTTTAGGTGTATTTAAAAAATAATTTTTAAACCAACTCAGACAGCCTTCAAAAAATCCGAATTAAAAATTTAGATAACGCTAAGAAATGTGGGGAATCAGATTTTTCTAGGATTTTAGAAACTGCTTAATTTGTCCAGAAAAAAGTTGAAAATTAACACAGAAAAATTTGGACAAATTCTACACTTTTAAAGTTAACAGACTTAAAACCTAAGATATAATCTTTCAAAAATCGAAAAAAATAAAACAACCTCTATAAACTATAAGAAAATATAAAATCACAAAATTAGAATTTTTGAAATAGATTTAAGTGTCAAGAATCAATATCTAAGATAGATTAGAACAGACAGAAACGAATTTGATATATTTGGGAGTTTATGTTCTAATCAATCAATATAATCACTCACAAAATTAGAAATTATTATCAATAAAAATCATACTCACCTAATATAATAGAAAATAAAAAATTTCCAATTTATCAAACTGATTTAATATGACAGGGATAAGGAAAAACTAAAATAGTGTAGAGAGAGACAACTTGGAGAGATTGGAAAAATTGATCTATCAATTTTATTTTTGAGAGCAAGAAAATGAGATTTGAGAGTGTTGACAGGTCTAGGAGGCTGCTAGGTTATGTTCTATGACTGCATATAGTTTTTCTTAAATGAATTAGGGTTACACTTGAATTAATTTCAAATAAGGAAAGAAAGAGCTTTTAGAGATAGCTTTGAGTAATCTATATTTTTAAAGCTTAATCAATGTTTTAAGCGCTTAAAAAATGAAATAAAATTCTAGTATACTCTTAAGACCTTAGAAAAGTGTGTATGATAATCTTTAAGCAATTAAAAAACGATTTGGATACTGAAAAATCAAATTGAATGATGATAATTCAAATGTGGATATATTTGAGACATGTTAACAAAAGATTTTAAACCAAACGAATGGCTAAATCAATTTTTAACTATCCAAACATTGAATAAGACTTCAAATAAGATTTAAAAAATAATTTAGACCATATGAGTAATAAAAATGATTCAATGACTATGTTATGAAACTTTATGTCACTTTTAAAAAACTATATGCAATGCATGACCAAACTTGAGCCCCTAGATCAATTGGACAATTCGTGAAACTTACAATTGTATGCAAGATACCCTAACTAAGGTATTGTAGCTTCCATAACTCTTGTTTTTCCTTTAGCTTAATCTTAGGCCTCCGAACTTCAAGCTTTACATATGGAATCATCTTGAAATAACTTATCTTTGAATTTCACCATGCAAACTCAAAACATTAGTAATAATGGTGTTTTGTTATCATCAAAACTAAGATTGAAATCTCCCTTTGTTCAACACTTGATTTATGATTATAAATTATTTAATTGGAGAAATAAAGATAAATTAAAAATATTTTTAATTTATCTACTTCTAATTATGAATTATAATTATAATTTATAATAATTGTCAATGTATTAAAAATCTAATGGGTCACACATATAGATCAACTGAGAAGAGATAAATTAATTAAATTAGATTTAATTGTTAAGGTATAGAAACTTTATGGTCAAATATATGATATTTAATTTTATTAACATTAAATAATAATTATAACTAAAGTGAGATTTTAATGGTAATTATATTTAATTTTAATATTAAGAAAGATGTTATATTTTCTATTAAGGGGAATAAATATAAGAAGGACTAGTACTTCTCGTTTTCTTTTCTCAATTGCAGAGCTTCTCTAAGATTGTTTTGTGGATATCGTTAGAGATTATGCATGTGTTCAGCTAAAGTGATTCTTCTATCAAGATATGAAGATATGGATCAAACTTCAAAATAAGGTACAAATTTAGATTTATGCTTTATTATATTTATGTTTTAATATTATTATAGTTTAAAGTGATCTCGACCTTTTGGGAGATGAAATAAAATTTTGCTTCTGCTGTGCGATTCGATTACCTCCTAATCTCCTAACAATGAGAACTTACCCTACAATAGGATAGAAAAATGGACAGGTAGTATTAGACTGTCTTCTTAATCTATTGAACCAAAGGAGATTTGACCTTATTTTGATGATGACAAAATATCTTTACTACTAATATTTTTTTAGTGTGTAGGAAAGAAAGAGATTTGAAGTGTTTAGGAGAAGCAAATATATTAATCTGAGCTATGTTACCACTATAGGCTAAAGATCGGTCAGCCAAATACATCTGTAAAGAGGAATGGTCAACTAAATCCAGAGGCCAGTTAACCAAATATACCAAAACCAGAAGGTCGGTCAACTAAATGTCCTTATCCGTCAACTGAACGAAGAAGATTATGCTAATAGGAATGGTCATATTACACAACAATCACAACATTAATTATATAGATGAACGTTAGAGATTCATCAATGGCAATTATACGTGAGATTTATTGAGTCACTAAGAAAATGAATAGTTCCCATATTGCCTATGAAGTGTGTAAAAGTTGGCGAGCATTGTTAGTGTGTACTCTTTTAGAGTGAGTGTTTTTTTAAGTACGATAGAAGCATTATAATGATAAGGATATTCTTAAACCTCCAAAAAGAATGTGATCAGGTTGTTCTTGAGCCATAAAAAAAGGATACAAGAGGGTTAGACTTAAGCCTAAAAGGAGTTTGTAAGTTGTTGAAACTATTTTTTTTTATTGCTTTCTAATTTTTATTAAATAAGTACAAGTTTCTTTCATTCATATCATCTTTATTTATTAAGCTTCTGCAACTTCATTAAAAGTGTTTGTGTAATTTTCATAAAATTTTTCAATCTAATTCATCCCCCTCTTAGGTGCCATATAGGACCAATACACCCAAAACCTCATATTGACTTACTTTGGCTCTCATTTTTATGGTGATCATTTAAATTTTTACAGAGTTTGAGTTCGTAAGCAACGTTTAATCGAATATAAATTTAGTGATTGGTGTTGTCATGTTTAATTTATTTTACATGAACTTTCTTACAAACTTATTTACAAATTAATCTATTAAATTTGAATTAGCAACCACAAAGACTTATCCATGTTTTTTAGGATAGAGATTGAACACTTATTTTTCTTGTTCTTTGCAAGTTTAAGCTTTTAACGGCTATAACTTTAGACTATTACTTCCCACCTTTAGTATCTGATGAGAAAATTTTTATTACTAAGAGTTTATCTAGTGTACAAAAGAAATTAAGAAGCAAATAGTAAGTCCTGATCATAGCCTAAAGTCGACGTTACATAAGCTTAGGCATAAATTGCATTCATTTTCTTTTGGAGCATACTCTTTTGGGAAGTAATACAAAAGATTTCACCAAAATTCAACCTACAAATTTGTTTTCACTAACCCCACTTAAAATAGAAAAACCTATGGAGTGCTTTTATGTCAAGTCCAACTAATAGTTTAAAACAAACCTAATAAACCCATCTTGAAAAACTTAAGACCTGACCCAACTAATATTAATTCAAAAATTATGTTAGATTTTTTTCCCTCCTTCTTCCTTCCCATAACCGTCGATTGCCTTTACATCATCTTTCTTATTTTCTTTCTTTAATATCCCAGCAATTTCTGGACATTGGGTACACCAATGCTAGGCGAGTTCATCTTGTATTATACTTTGATTGAGAGATAATAGCTAGTAGTGCGAAAAAGAAAAAAAAAGTGTGGGG
>JAOXYD010000135.1:13081425-13107498 GCA_028565735.1 Pinacopodium congolense
TAGCACTATTTTCTTAGGCATTAAGGGTTTTTTGGATTAAAAAAGAGGATTATAGAATGAAAAAAATTAGAAAAATAAGTCATATTGTCTTTATGCTATTTTGGACCACCTTTACACTAGCAGTAATTTCTAAATGATGGTTAATAGAAGTATTATTGTCCAATACCCAAAAAATTACAAAAATAATAAAGCTTTGCATTTGTAAATGTTAGATTCATTCTCAATTAATATGGCCCATGCAAATTGATTCTAATTACAAGAGCGCAATATGATGGCTAATAAGTCTAACAACAATTAAAATTAAATGGGCCTAAACCTTTTCCCTCTCCCTTAATAAAAAAAATTGCCAACCAGTTAATAATGAAGGTTAACTGATTTGCTCAACCATCAGAGAATTGTCAAAAGGAACAAAGGTGAGATGGAATAAAACAAACCAAAGTACAAAAGGCAAAACCATAGATCATGATATGGTTTATTTAATATATTTGTAATGAAAGTGTTAATCAATCATGTTAAATGTCTTTCAATTGGTATCAGAGCATGGTTATGATTGTGTATCACTTGGTTCTTTGCTTTTTTCATGGCCTGTTCTGAAATACAGTCAGGCATTAACTTGTTTTTTTGTTTTTAAGAACAAACCCATACATGGTAGAGAATATTAAGGGTTTTGTTTTTATTCATCATTCACATTGATTAAAGACTTTCATAGATCTCTACTCTGCCTCTTGTTTAGTACTCTAGACATATTTATTTTTCCCAAATTGTCAGCTTTTTGTGTGTGAAAATAGTCTTAGAAAAATAGTGTAAAAAATATGATTTTCTGAAAAGTTTGGAAGTTCCATTGCTCTATCAGTGTTTAAGAGTTCATGGATTTAAAGTGAAAACACACGTAAGAGTTTTAACGCGAGAAAACTATACTTTTTTTGTTTTTTTTGACCACCGAATAGGTTAATGGTGGTTGTAATCATTGATGGTTTGGAAGGCTTTTTCTTTTGGGATGACCTGCAAGGATTGGAGCCACCTATAATAAGAAGAAAAAAAAAAAAGAACGAACTAGACATAGGCATGGGGAAGAAGATGAGGCGCGTGTTGTAGTGATCTGGTCCAGCGTCTGGTGCGTGTAGCACTTGGTTTGTGTAGGGCAAGCACTTGGGAGTGTTTAAGAGTTTCATTGATCATTTTTGTGCATTATTAAGTGTTCATATTGGTATATTCATGCTTATAAATTTATAAACATCATGACTATCCATTTTTGCATGTTTTATCATTCATTCATATATTTGAAGCATTTAATTCAAAATTTTGGTTTCCAAATTGCTATATTATATTTTTTTAAGTTCTCAAGAGTTTTTTATTATATAAGTGAATTTTTAGAGCTTATTGCATTATTTTAGAAGCACTTATAATCTCATCTCTCAAAACTATCTAAATTTGATTCATTTCATCTTTCACTTAATCACTCATTATATACACGTTTTTAGTGGTTCAAATTTTCCATGTTAAGTTTATTTGAGCTTTCAAGTGCATCATTGTTCCATATTTTTATTCATTGAAAGTAAGGAGCCCTTGGTTTAATTGAGATTTAAGTGAAACATCTCTTTAGGTGTATATTGTTACTTGAAAAGGGATTATTAAATCATTTAATTGCTTAATCTTGTAAAGGCTCATGTTTTCCATAAAAAGACTTATTAAAAAGTTGCTCTTCACCTTCAATAAGAAGATTGTGTCTTGTAAGGCTTATTCTTCAAATTAGAAGAATATTGTACTTATTCCTAATTAGTTAGTGAAATTTCCAATAAGTAGTTGGAGAGAGGACCTAGTCTATCTTTGGGGTAGGAGAATCTTAACAAATCTTGGTGTTCCTTTCTTTCCCTTCACTCTTTATTGTTATGCTCTTGTGTTTGGTTTATTATTGATTGAACACGTTCCATTTGCATAAGCATAACATATCATAGTAAGTTGAACATTAGTTTAGTGATTGCATTTATATTGAATTGTTTTAGGTGGCCAGTTTAATTATTTTAGAAATTATAATCACTCAATTCACCCCCACCCCTCTTGAGTGCCTTTTAAGGCTTATAATTGGTATTAGAACCTAGGTCTTATATTTTCATTAATTTATAATGAAATTGTGAGTAAAAGATCCATTATGGTACATTTTCTAGGTTCATCTAGTTATGAGAGTCAAAATGTTAGTATGACAAATTTTTATGGAAATGATTACTTGTATTGGAAAACTAGGATGAAGGTTTTCCTTCAACCTAAAAGTGTTAAATTTTGAGATATAATGAGTCAAGAGCCATACATTCCCACTAAGATTGAAAATAGTCAAATAGTTCTTAAGATGAAGGAAGAGTGGAATGTAGAGGATGAAAGATTAGTTTCATTAAATGGTAGAGTCGTTCATATTTTATTTTATATAGTAAGTATAAATGAATTCAATAAAGCATCCTTATGTAAAACAGCTAGAAAAATTTGTCATACAATAGAAGTCACTCATGAAGATACCAACCAAGTGAAAGAGAGTCAGATGTCCATCCTCATTCATCAATATGGGTTATTTTCCATACATTGTAATGAAAACATTTTTGGCATGTATACTATATTCATTAACATCATAAATGCATTAAAGGTACTAAGAAGAACATATTTAAATGTTGAACTTATTAGAAATATTTTGAGATATCAAAATAATATAACGAAAAAGTAACTACCATTCAAGAGGTTAAAGACCTTAACATTTCACCTTTAGATGAACTGATACGTTCATTGCTCACATATGAGATGATGATGAAGGAGTTAAAAACAAAAAAAGAGGAAGCTTTAACAAAAAGAAAGAACTTGGCATTCAAATCCAAGAAAGAGAAGTCTAGTGAAGAAAAGAGATCTTTAGAAGATAGCAAGGATGACATAGATCTCTTCACTAGAAAGTTTAAGAAATTTTTTAAAAAGAAGGCATACTGCAAGAAAAGAGAGCAAGGTAAGAATGATTACAAGAGAAAATCTACTAATGATGTTTATTTTGAATGTAGGAAACTAGGCCATTTGAAGATTCATTGCCTATTTCTCAAGGAGAATGAGAAGGATGAAAGTAGCAAGAAAGAAAGAAGGTAGAAGAAGGGACAAGAAGGCAAAAAAATCCTTGAAGGCCTTGTAGGAGACAGAAAGTAAAGTGAAAAGTGACAAATCTAAAAATGAAAGTGCCAAATTTTGTCTCATGTCTTTGGAAGATGATGCACCATCTTATTCCTAATATAATGATGATGAAAATAATGAGTTAGAAGTAGGATTGAGTTATGATGAGCTAGTTAAGTGTTTAGAACTTACTACTTTAAGAAGGAGGAAAGTATGTTCCAAATATATGGATTATTTAAAGTTAGTTTATGAATTTAAGCTAGAGAATGAGAGATTATTGAATGATATGAAGGCCTTAAAATTTAAGAGTGTGAATCTTGATGATGATATAGAGAAAATGATGGAAAAAAATGATTTCTTAAAGAATGTGGTAAAATGTCTTAAAGAATCATAAGAAAGTTTTACTAAAGGAAAAGAAAAATTGTATATCATGCTAGGAGCCAAAAAGGCTTCTAATGATAGATCTAGCTTAAGTTTTACTCAAAGGAGTGGAACACCTAATGCCAAGACTATTTTTAGGAAGATAAAAAGTTTAGATGAAGAGTATGTTCCTAGGTCATCTTTTGATAATATTGCATCATCTTCTAGAACTTAATATAGGAATGTTCATCATGCCTTCATATATGCTTTAAGGCTTACATATAAGAGAAATGTGCATGCTCAAAAGAAAAGACATAGCTTCTTTATAAATGTAAAATCAACTTACAATGCATATAGGCCACAACCCATGCATATTTGGCCTACAAATTCACATGCACATCCTATGCATTCTCATGCATCAAAAAATATTTCTTAAACTCATTTTACCCAAGATTTCAACAAAGAAGAAACTTTAAAAATGTTGCATCAAGATTTATATATAGAAACAACTTTACCAAATGTGTATTTTCATAAAGTTACATATGTTTGTGATTATTATGGTAGGGTTATTCACTTAAAATTTTTTATTTTGATAAATTATCTAGGTTTTTTAGTTTTCTAAAGGCATTAATAACTAGAAAGGTATCTAATCCTCAAGGACCCAAACTAATGTGGGTACCTAGAGTGAAATGATTTTCTTTGTTTTGTTAGATTTCAAAAGGAACACATGGTATATAGATAGTGATTACTCTAAGCATATGATGAGAGATGTCCCTTAATTAATTTCTTTGAAAGGTAAAGATAGTAGTTATGTCACTTATAGAAACAATGCTAAGGGTAAAATAATTAACATTGACAAAGTTGGTAAAAATAAAACCATCATTGATAATGTGCTTATGCTAAAAGGTTTAAAACATAATTTTAAGTCAATTATATGAGAAGGATTTCAAAGTTACAATTGAAATCAAATCTTGCATAGTTTCTAAAGGGATTGATAATAGTTTTTCATTGGCAAGAGAGGGGGAACATTTATACTATTGATTTAAATTATCTCTCTAACCAAAATGTTAAATGTTTGATTTCCATGACTGACAATGCATAGAAGTGGCATAGGAGGCTAGGTCATGCTAGAATCGACTATGTTTCAAATATTTGCAATAAGGAGCTAGTGAGTGGCCTACCAAGAATGAAGTATGAAAAAAAAAATTTGTGATGCATGTTAAATAGGTAAGCAAACCAAAACTTCATTTAAGAAAAAAAATTTGGTAACAACTTTTAGACCTTTAGAATTTTTGCATATAGATTTATTTGAACCATATAAAATTGCAAGTTTAGGTGGTAAATTGTACGCATTTTTTATTGTTGATGATTATAATATATTTACATATGTTATATTTCTTGCTAGCAATAGAACCTTGTAAGAAATAGCTAGAGCCATGTTGAATGAATATTTTGTTCCTAAATATTTTTGGGTCGAAGTCATTGCATATACATGTCATGTATCCAATAATATCTACATAAGACCTTACATGAATAAAACTTTATATGAACTTTAGTATAAGAAGAAACAAAAGGTGAGTTATTTCAAAGTTTTTAGTTGTAAATGCTTTATTTTAAATATTAGTGACAACTTAAGTAAGTTTGATACTAAATCAAAAGAAGGCATATTTGTTGATTATCTTTTACTAGTAGAGTTTATAGGGTGCTTGACAAGAGGACTATAATGATTAAAGAGACAATATATGTTGCGTTCGATGAATCTAACTCTTTTGATGTTAAGAAGAGTGTTGATGATGAATATATAGGTTTATTCAAGGATTTGTAGAAAATAGGTTTAGAAGAGCATACGGAAGACAGCTTAAATATGCAACCTTCACCTAGTGGACCGATTGTTAAACCAAGTGAGGAGATTAAGAGAGATAGGTTACTAAGAGAGTGGATATTTAAAAAAGACCATCCCTATAACCAAGTTAAAGGTGAAGTAGGAAGAGGTGTAGCAACTAAATCAATCTTTGGAAATTTGTCTCATATGACATTTATTTCTAATATAGAGCCTAAAACAATAGATGAAGCTCTAGATGATGAGAGTTAGATTTTAACTATGAATGAAAAGTTAAACCAATTTGAAATAAATAAAGTGTAGACCTTTATACCTAAGCCTAATGATCATTAAATTATTGGCACTAAATGAGTCTTTAGAAACAAGCTTGATGAAGATGAAAACATAGTGAGAAATAGGCTAGATTGGTAACTAAAGGGTATAGTCAAGAAGAAAAAATTGATTATAAGGAGACATTTGTACCTGTCACGAGATTAAAGGCTATAAGACTACTTTTAGCATTTACATCCTTTATGGGTTTCAAGTTATATCAAATAGATGTTAAAAGTGTATTTTTTTTAATGATTTTATTCAATAAGCAGTTTATGTAGATCAACCACCCTGTTTTGAAAATCATGATGCACCAAACCATGTTTATAAGCTCTCAAAGGCGTTATATGGTCTAAAACAAGTTCCTAGAGCTTTTTATAAATGGTTAAGTGCTTTCTTGATTCAAAATGATTTTTCAAAGGGTAAGGAATATAATATTTTCTTTATTAAGAATGATCATGATGATATTTTGATTATGAAGGTTTATAATGATGATATCATTTTTAGAGCTATTAATAAGAGCTAATGTAAAGAGTTTGGAAGTTGCATGAGTTGAGAGTTTGAGATAAATATAATGGGAAAGCTTAATTTCTTTCTAGGCTTGCAAATTAAACAAATAAAATATGGTTTTTTCATTAGTCAAGCCAAATATACTAAGAAATTTGTTAAAAGGTTTGGTATGGATCAAACAAAACCCTTAAGAACCCATAAATGTTACTATTAAATTTAATAAGGATGATGAAGGAAAACCAATAGATTCGAAGTTGTATAAAGGTATGATAGGCAGTTTGTTGTATCTTATCACTAGTACACCCGATATTATGTTTAGTCTATGATTGTGTACGAGATTCTAATCAAATCATAAAGAGTCTCATTTGTTAATCGTTAAGAGAATTTTAAGGTATTTATCCAATTCTTCATCTTTAAGTTTATGATGTCCTAGAAATACATTAATTGATTTGATTGGTTATTTAGATGCGGATTATACCAGTAGTTTATTAGATGAAAAGAGTACTTTTGGAACTTGTTAATTTCTAGGTCATCCATTGGTTTTATGGTTTAGTAAGAAGCAAAATTTGGTGGCTTTATCTATTGCCGAAGCAGAATATGTAGCAATTGGTAGCTATTATGCACAAGTGCTTTGGCTTAGAAAACAACTTAGAGATTATGACATAAAGGTTACAACAATTCCTATTAGGTGTGATAACACTACTGCTGCCATTTACCTAACCAAGAACCCAATTCAACATTCAAAGACTAAGCACATTGAGATAATATATCACTATCATATGTAAAACAGTGATATAAAATTGGAATTTGTAAATACACAACACCAATTGGCCAATATCTTTACTAAACTAATGAATGAGCATAGGTTTTTCATGATTAAGAGAAAATTAGACATGATTGAAGGTGTGTCTCTTTGATTATTATGTGTTTATGCACGTTTTCCCTTTTAGATTGTGTTTTCATTCATGTTTTTCACTCTTTTTTTTTTATGATGTCAAAAAAGGGGGAGAGATATGTGTGATATTAGTTTTTATCATTAAGGGGAAGTCAAAATTTTTGGCAATTTTTTAAGTTTATATGTTTTTAATAAGTTAGTATGTGTCATACAATGCTGAATATGCATATTATGTGTTTCCAAAAGTTTAAAGATGTACAACATGTTTATTTGATCTAATATGTGCTTATATGTCGCTTTTATGGTTTATTGCTGCTACAAATATTAATGCATATATTTAGGAGGAGCTTGGTTTGTTTTAATGTATGGATTAAGGGGAAGTATGAAAGTGTGATTTTTGTTTTTGAATGAATTTATGTTTTTTGATATTGCATATTCTTTAAATTATTTGATTCTTAAATGAGTTTTTATTGCCTAATATCACATGTTTTGTCATCATCAAACATGGAGAGATTTTTAAATTAAGGGAGGTTCCAATCTTTATTTTGACAAGAACAAAACAAGTTTACTTACTAATTATTTAGTTTTATGTTGCGAAATTCAAAGATAGGTGTATTTCTTGATGAATTATGTGTGAAAAGTTTGTGCTTAGAACTTAAATTGCGAGAAAATGGAAGGAAAAGTATCAAGCAAACTCCAAGACCCTAGTTAGGTAGTTTAAATGTATTTATAAGTTTTACTTATTTTTTAATTAATTTAAGGGCTTAATCTTATCATGCATTGCATATAAATTTTAAAAGATGCATAAAGTTTCATTACATAGGCAAATTCATGATTTTGAAATTATTGAACTATTTAGTTATTCATATAGTCTCAAAATATGTTTTGAAACTTGTTTGAAGTTATGCTCATTGCTAGAAAAATGATTAGAAAGGTTTGGATCATATTTGAATAATATTTTAGGTTTTTTTAGCCTTAAAAGGTAGGTGGATAAGGCTTAAACGACACCTATCAAAAGATTCATTTAACCCTTATATGTTTAGAAGCTAAACGACGATTTTTCAAGACTTTAACGATGCTTTTTAGCTCTTTAGGAATCACCATTTAGGTCTTTGATAGATAACGACTCTCTTTTAGGTTTCAACAATTTTTTGAGTTCCAAACGACTAGTGTTTGCTACTAACGACTCCAATCACTTCCTAATCTCATAAATAGCATTCCTAAACATTTTTATAAGATCTTTGTGCACCCAAATCAATCTCATAAGCTCAAACATCTCAAAGTAGCCTATGTTTTTGTAGTTCTTGCTTCAATCTCATTTTTTCTTCATTTTAATCTATTTTTGGGGGGTTAAAATTATTATTCTTAGTTTTTTTAAAGTATTTAAGAATTTGATTGATTAAAGCATTGCATTTTTGGGTGCTTACTTTGTTAGTTTAAAGCTTAAGTTTTCATATATATCAAAACTACCTTTGTTATTTTTATTCTTATTGTAATCACAATTTTAACTATCTAAATCTATTTCTAGGTGTCCTAATATGCTTTTCTTAGTTTTTTTAAGTGTTCAAGAGCTTCATTGATCATTTTCATGCATTATTAATTGTTTACATTGGCATATTCGAGCTTATAAAGTCATAAACATCATAACTATCCAATTTTGCATGTTCTATCATTCATTCATATATTTGAAGCATTAAATCAAAATTTGTTTCTTCCAAATTTCTATATTTTGTTTGTTTAAGTCTTTAAGGGTTTATCGATTATATAAGTGACTTATTTAATTGTTTGGAAGCGCTTATAATCTCCTCTCTCAAATCCATCTAGATTTTATTTATTTTAGTTTTCAATTAATAATTTGTCACATATACACATTTTTAATTATTTAAATATACCATATTAAGATTGTTTAAGCTTTCAAGTGCGCCATGGTCCCATCATTTTATTTATTGAAAGTAGATGGCCCTTCGTTTAATTGAGATTTAAGTGAAACACCTCTTTAGGTGTATATTGTTGTTTAAAAATGGATTATTGAATCATTTAGTTGCTTAATCATTTAAAGGCTCCTTTGTGCCATAAAAAGATTTGTCACAATGTTGCTTTTCATCTTTAATAAGAAGACTGTATCTTGTAAGGCTTATTCTTCACCTTAGAAGAAGAATATACTTGTTCTTGATTATTTAGTGGAATTTCCAACAAGTACTTAGAGAAATGTAGTCTATCTTTAGAGTAGTCGAACCTCTATAAATGTTGGTGTTCCCCTCTTTTCCTTCACTCTTTAATTTTATGCTCTTATGTTTGATTTATTATTGAATTAACTTATTCCATTTGCATAAATATAACATATCATATTAAGTTGAATATTGGTGTAGTGATTGCATTTACATTGAAATGGTTTAGGTGGTTAATTTAATTAGTTTAGAAATTTTTAATCACTTAATTCACTCCCCCCCCCCCTCCTCTTGAGTGCCTTTTAGGGCTTATAAGGTCTTTCTCCTTTTAGATGACAGTAACATTTTCTTCCCATTCCTTAGGTACTCAAAATTTGAATAAGATTTTCCCAGAGCCTCCAATGCATTATTAATATCAACAAATCTAATATACATACTAAAAATGCTTTCATCATAATGTATGAAAAATATTTCATATTAATTAGTAAGCATGGAGTTCACTTGATTTGTTCTCTCATATGTGACCACAAGTTCCTGTCAAATCTCATGATACATCTCACACATGGAAACTCTATTAAATTCATTTTTACTATTAAATTCATTTCTACTAAGTGCACAAAAGAATATATGAAAAACCTTATTGTTTAGTGAAATTAATCTCTTATCTTATAATGTCCACTCTTATTTCACCTTAGGCTCTCTTTGTTCATTTTCAAGTTTAGTGACAATGTATGGCTCTATATTAAAAATATCTCATAACTTAATAGTTTTGGCCACAAGGAAGAATTTTATCATAGTCTTCTAAAGGAGATAATCATTCCAATGAAATAATGGCTCTACAAATGTTTTTCCCTTTTATTATTTGATGAACCTATCATTGGTGCTTTACTTTCATTAGAAAATCTATATGTATAGATGATATGATACCAATTATAAGTTCTAAAAGGCACTCGAGGGGGCGGGGAGGTGGGAGGGTTGAATTAAGTGTTCTAAAATTTTCTAAACTAATCAAACTAGGTGACCTAAACCATTTCTGAATGCAATCCTAACACCAATATTCAACCTATAATGATATGCAAATGTATATGTCAATTTGATAACAAGGTAAATACCAATTAACATACAGTAAGATATAAATAAAGAATGTAAGGAAGAGAGGATACATCCAAATTGATAGTTTTCTGGTAATGAAAACAATTGTATAATCCACTATCTAACAATTGATGTTGGAAGTTTAACTAAATCACAATAACAAATACAATCTTCTTTTTAGGTGAAGAGCAAGATTTAACAATTTAAATGCCAAAGGGAACATTTAATAAATCTTTTTATAGGCAAAGAAAAGCCTATTCAAGATTAACCAACATAACAAGTGAAAACCCCTTTTGAAGTAACAAAAATACACCTTTAAAGGTGTTTCACTTTAAACTTAATAAATAAACTAAGGGCTTTTTTGTTCTAAAAAAATATGATTAATAAACCACTTGAAACCTTAAAACAACAAAATGTGATAGATTGGAAACACAAAAAATCTTATTTAAAGCTTGAAGAATGAAGATGAAGAACTAAGTAAACTTGAAAATTATATATAGATAACTTTTTACATTCAAAACTTCAGTAAGATTTCATAAAAATTCAAACAAAAGCTATATAAATCTTATTTATAGTGTTAAGAAGCTAATAAAGCTGTTGGTTATGTTTAATAGTTATTAGAGAGATGAAAAACCATTGAAAACAGATGTTAGCCCTATATGGCACCTAAGAGGCGAATTAAGTGTTTTAAAATTTCTTTTAAGTTATACAATCTGATCTTTAATAATTTATTCTAAATTCAGAAGCTAAATACAAATTAATTAAATAATAATAAATTAAACAATTTAAAATAAATGCATAAATGGAAAGGAGAAAGGGAAAAAAGACACAAACGATTTATCTTAGTTCAAAACTGCTCACTTGTTCCTACGTTTAATCCCCAACAAACCTTGTTATAACAAAATAAATACAATGTTAATGGTATAATCCTTTTTCAAAATTCAAGAATAACCTTTCACTCTCCTTTTCAAAGCTAAGAAATAACCTATCACTCTTCCTTTTTTAAGCTAAGAAATAACCTATCTTTTTTTTTCTATGGTTAAGGAATAAATTCACAACACTTTTTTTATAGCTCCAGAATAACCCTTATACAAAATTCACTCTTAATCTTTCAACCCTATAAGATATATAATTCATAAAAACCTTCACAAAATGTCACTCTTTTGACTCATTAAGGTGTTTAAGGGCTCACGTAATATTTAAGAATGAATTCACATAAATAAACCCAACACTCAAGCAAAATTCATATAAACTCAAACACAATGCTCAAAACACTTCAATCTCTTTGTAAAAATCTTTCACAGTGTTTTCTATATCAAACATAACACACATAACCCATATTTATACATAAAAATCTTGATATAGCCATTATCTAACATTCATATAATGTTTATTAATTTATCCATTTCAAAATCCAATTGTTGCCTAATGTTTGCTTCATTTTTCATTTAGATCAGTCGATCGATCTCCAACCTTTAATCAACTATACATTGATCAGCTAATATACGTAGGTCAGCCAACCAACCTTGCTTAAGTTGGGACATATTCTTGGCCTAATCTCAGCCCAAATCAAATCAAACATAATCAAAATTAATTCTTAACCCAATCTAACATATTTTAACACAAACTAATCAATACCAAACATATCTTAACATATTTTACACAATTACATAAACTAAGCATAAACAAATTTAATCAATTTACCAAATTTCCATCACACATTAATCTAATCAATTACTTCACACATATAACCACATATATATATAACCAATTCATACAACTCCATACAATTCCAATTTAAACAATCTTAATCTAAATCACAATTTTATATGACATACATCACTTACTTTTTAAGTCATACTAATTTAACCAAATTACTAATTTACTTACTTATACCAATTTATTCATTCATTTATCATATATACTCATGTAATACTATACATGCACTCATCCATATATCAAGAGGATTTTCATACCTATCAAATATAAACAACACCCATTAATTATGCATCCTATTTACAATATACTAAACATGAATGCATATGCATGATTAAGCCCTTTCAATACTATGGTAATACTAAAAAAAGACTTACAAAATAACTTACACAAAACCTATTAGACACTACTCTTGAACTTAATCTTCTTCCATCTTTAATCTTCAAGTTTATATCCAAAGCTTCTCTTTAATCTTGGTCATCATACACTTCATCTTGTACTCTAAACACAATCTTTCTCTTTACGACTCCACTATGCACTTCAAATCTTCACAAAACACCTGGTAGCTTTGTTTACATCAAACTTATCTCATTAAACACAACAAACTCCATAAATACATTAGTAAAAATATTTTGTCATCATTAAAACAATGTAAAACTATCTCTTGGTTTAACCAAAAAAAAAGAAAACTATTCATTATGCTTGTAAGTGACACATCGTTTGACCAATCGAGCACACTGGTTAACCAGTCAATGTGCTTTCCTCGTCAATCGATTTCTATTGTTTTAGCATAAAATAGCCATAAATTTAATTTAAAACAACTCCAATTCTTTTATTTCAATCCTAATTCAATACAAATAAATTAAAAATCATTTCTTAAGTGCATTTTAATACCAAGACATGATAACTAAAAACAAAAACACAAAGTTTATTGGTTTCTGACTAAGTTTACACACTTTGAAAGTTCTATTTTTAAGCCAATCCAAAGCATTCTAAACTTGTTTCTTTTGCTTCAAAATCATTGTACATAAATTTCAAAACACATTTCAAGGTTGTTTTAGTAGTTAAATTGATTCAAATTTCTTAAATTCAAACTTTGACCTCTTTAGTAAAAAATTATGTGACTTTAAATTTATAAAATGTATGAATGCAAAATTTGAATCTCTTAGAATATTTAAACCTTAAGTAAAACTTACAAGCAAATTTAAAACATCTAACTAATGGTATTGGAACTGCTACATTGCTTATTCTTCCATTTCCTTTAAATTTGACCTCCAAACTCAAGTCTTTCACTTTGAATAAATCACCAAATGTACATATCTTTAGATCTTACATTATAAACTCAAATCATTAGTAAAGAATCATGTTTTATTATCATCAAAATTAAGATTAGAATCTCCTATGGTTTAACAGTAATTAAAGGACAAAGTACGGAGGATACATAAGAATTTTTATAATGGTTTGGCAATAACCTTAATTGCCTACATCCACTCTCCAAAAATAGTATTGGATATTTCACTATAGTTCAAAAACCAGTTACAAATTTTCTTTGGGTGAAGAGGAACTTTACAAACTTAATATTCTTTTTGTAAGGTGAAGAGAAATCTTGTACAAATCTTTTTCAAGACAAAGAGGAGTTAATAATCAAATCTAACCCAATAAACTCAAAAAGGTCCTTTTATAAGAACACTCATACCTTAAAAATATTTTACTTGAAAATTTAATATCTAAGGAATCAAAAGTTTAACAAAATGAAAAGTATAAATAATGCACTTCTTAAAAGCTTTAAAAACAAATTTTTTTCGATTGAAAAAAAAATTTGCTGAAAAATTTAGATTTTCCAATGAAATCTTAAAAACAAAGTAATGAAAGCTTGATCACATTTTATACCTAAAATACTTAAATGTTTATAAAGATCCTTTTATAACCCATAGCAATCTCATTTATAGAGTTTATAAACTAAGAATTTGGTTAAACTCATTTACTAGTCGTTAGAGATGAAAAAATAGTCGTTTTTTCCCTAAAGCTTGCAACTAGCCATTACTTTGATTGTGACTACAATGAGGGCTTTCACGAACATTCAATGATATTGTTATTTACCGACTATTGTTCTTTTGGGTAGACATTTAATTATAACGATGTCGTCATTGAGACAATCATTGTAGACCATCATTAAACACACATGACATTATAATGGCACCGTTGTACATTGTGTACAACCATTATAAGATGTCGTTAAACTCAAAAAAGAAATAAAAAAATTGTCTTAAAATTTTCAAAACACTTTCCTCACACTAATTACAACTTTAACCAAGTTTCAAATGATCTATAAAATGCTTTTAAATAACAAGACCTTTCAACTTAGTTCAAACACAAAATGTGTCTTCACTTGTGACAATTAAGGTGTTTTTTGAAAATTTTTCTTGGCAAACAACTTATAAACATTTCAAAACCATTTTTTTCACTTTAAAACATTTCATACAAATTTCAAAAAAAAAAATTAAGGTTGTTTTGACCTATAAAATGAATCAATTGACTCAAATATAAAGATTGTCTTATTTAGTGAAAATTCATGCACTTTTGAAAATTTTATGTAACATGTATATAATTTGAGCTTTATGGTTACTAGACCTTTAGATAAAACTTACAACGAAGTTCAAAAATACCTAAATAACGTTCTTGAAGCTTCAAAATGTTTGTTCTTGCATTTTTCTCAATTTTGGTCTTCAAATTCAAACTTTCTGCTTTACTTTGAAATTTATTTATCTTTAAAACCTTACATAAAAAAGGAAATCATTAGTAAAAATAATAGTTTATTATCATCAACACTAAGATTGGAATCTTCTTTAATTCAATGAGATATATTTAAATTTTTTAAAAGAATTTGAAATAAATTTTAAATTAAACCTTGATGTTTGTGATAAAATTTAGGTTAGATAACATTGTTAAGAATATTAAAAAAGAATCATAACAGTTAAGAAATATTTAAAATGAAGTCTAAGATTTTTTAAAAACATATTCTAAAAGAAAACCATGAAATATTCAAGAGCTAATAATTTTTTTGAGTTTTCACTAAATTTTAGATTTTTTACGAATATTTTTAAAATGATAAGATTATTTTTAAATATTTCAAAATGTTAAAATCTGATATAAGCGTTGTTGCAAACGTTAGTGTTTACTTTGACCTTTTTGCTAAAAAGCTCCTCATATTTATAAAAAATTTAAAAAAAGGTTAAAGGTCTTATTTAGTCGTTAAAGTTTGAATCAAAATTTAAAATAGACCCTAAAGTTTTGCAATGTTCAAATACGACTCTAAACTTTTGCAATGTTTAAATAAGACTTTAACGCTTGGAAACCATTTACAAAACAACTTGAGCCTAAAAGGAAACTCATTTTTCCATTATAGCCCAGTTAAATGTTATTAATCTTACATTTTTAAATTGAGTTTTTACTACATTAGCTAGATCATATGCCACCAAATGTTTTATGTAAATAACAGCTTCTATTTAATCTTAAAATTTGATAATTATCCATAGAACTACGTAGCTAGACCTAAGGGTGTCAAATAAAGAAAGGGAAGAACTTTGTAACATCGTTAACTATCAAAAGATCGCCATTAATGCTTTTGCTCATGCTTCTCATGATGAACGACTATCAATTCGAAGTCAAGTTCTTTGAACATTTGTAGTTAAGAACTGCCTTTATTAATTATCTACATGTTTTGGACATTAAAAATGCCCCTGGAGGTCTAATATTTACCCATAATGACATGGTCAATCAAAGTGTATGGAGAGATGAAGTGGTTACAATTACGTGTGGAAACCAGGTTTTAAAGGTATTCATGGAAAATATGAGATTAAAAGTTAGGGAATTAGAAGAAGGATTTGGTAGAATAAAACAAGAAATGAAAAGGTTACTAGCTCGCATAACTTGCTGAGTTCCCCAAGCTTGGTTAGTGGGAAATTTAGATGCAAGCTTCTTCCAGGTTCCACTGATGATAAACTAGACATTTGTTTCATCATAATCTATGAGGATGTTTGTTACCGTTTTTTTGTTTTTATTTCAAAGAATATAAACTAAGGGAGAATTATGTTTGCTACATTCTATTTTAGTTATTTTAGTTATTTGTTTTCAAATTAAAAAAACTAAAATAGAAGCAGAGAAACCAAAAAACTATGTTTTCCAAGATTTGAAACATTAGATAATTGATATAATCTATTAACTAATATGTATTTTTAAAATGTATAAGAGTACTTTAGTCTAAGTATTTAAATTTATTTTATATTTAGAGGTTGTTTGGTTAGGATTTTCGTTTTAATTTTCTGTTTCTATTTTTATAAGCATCAAAACTGATGAAAACAATGTACAAAAACGAATGAAAAACATTAAAAAAATCCAATTAAATCACACAAAATTAATCAAATGCACAAAAGCCAATGAAAACGACTTATATTAGTTTATAGGAAAACATAAATAGAAAAAAGAAATAGGAAGGTGAACGAAACGAGTCCTTAGTTTTCATGACTAATTTAATTATTTATCATAAATTTCAACCAAAAAGATTTTTATTTTTATTTTTTATTATAAATGTCATCCAAATATATTTCTATTAAAAAACTAAAACTAAAAATAAGAAACATAAATAAAAAAATAGAAAAACATAAATGGTACACAATAACCTTGATCACGATTAGGTTTTTAACCGGCTAATTGTCAGTTTAATAACCAGCGGTTATGATTCAAAAACTGTAACCGTGGCCAATGATTATAAACCGTAATCAGAATCATTACTAATAATTTCGGTTACAGTTAGACTAATTTAAAAATCGTGAACTGACGGTTAAACCAGCAGTTTATTCACAATTATAAATAATCGATCAATTAATTAAAAATTAAATAAAATATATTTAAAAAATAAACAAATTTTCACATTATATTAAAAATTATTTTAAAAAATATATGTAACTTTGTATAAAATTTTGTTTAATAGAAAGATGTATTATTTAAAAAAGATGTATTTATAATTATAAAGAAAATAAAGAAAATAAAAAATTAAATAAATATATATATAATATATAACCATTGGCAATAGTCTCAATGGCTGAGACCGTTGCCAGTGATCTCACTCTGAGACCAGCACGGTCTCAGACAGAGATCATTCAATGGTCTTTAAAACCGTTTTGAAACCGTTGGCAACAGTTATATTTTTTTATTTTTTTATTTATTTTTTTATTTTTTATTTTTTATTTTTTTTATAACTATAAATATACCTTTCTATAAATATTATAGAAATTTATTTTTAAAATATACGTAGGCAACTTAATTTTTAAAATTAAGTTCAAACCTATTATTTTATTTAATTCTTTCCTTATAATTTATATATGGTTATCATATATTTTAATTCATTTAATTTTATATTTTTATATCCAACTTATTATATTTGAAATTTTTTAAATTTTCAAATTTAAAATTTTTAAGTTTAGAAATAAAATTTTAAAATTAATAAAATAATAATTATGGTTAAACCGGTGGTAAACCGTCGGTTAAACCGACGATTAAATCGTAACCGGAAGTTTTCAAACCGTAACTTAAACGGTAAATTAGCGGTTAAGTTAAGGTTTATAGATGTTTATAAACCGTAACCGACGGTTTTGTAACTGTAACCAACAATTTATTAACCGTGGTCATGACTAATACTAAATGTCCTACACAAACTAATTTTTTCACCAAATCCAAGTGTTTCTTCTCTGATCAATATTACTTGAGAATATTACCATATAATAATATTAACTTAAGATGATTCTCAACTAAGTCTCTCTCTCTCTCTCTCTCTCTCTCTCTCTCTCCTTCACTCCTATTCCAATACTTCTTCAAGTCTTGGTAGAGAAGCATATTTAGTTAGGTTATGGATTTTGATTTTTTGTTGTGGTTATTGTATTTTTGTATTGAATATTGTGATTTTTTTTTTCGATTTTTGTGATGTATTAGTGTGTTTTATTTATCAATTTTTGTGTTTAGAAAAATAAAAACTAAAAACTAAAAACTAAAGTAAAACTAAACAAGCCTTAAGTGATGACAACGAGAAGGTGACAGAAGTGAGGTGCCATATTATTTAATGTCAAGTCATCCAGTTGATTTGGTATAACCTCAATAAAAAATGTTATATCATTAGGAATTAACAGGAGAATAATAGAAAAAAGCGTTTTTGTTAGGATTATGATATATTTTTAACATTTTACAAACAACAAACTCTTTCTGAAATGCTTTTGTGAGTATTAAAGTTCTTATTTGTACGTTGTGAAACATTATAATTTTTTTAAAAATTTTGTTCACACTTTAAGATTCAAATTAGACCTTCAAATTAAAAAAATATAATGTTTATAAAAAAATTTAAATCTTAAATACATAAATCAAAATTTAAGACCAAATTTAAAGATCAATGAAGTTGTTAATATGACATAAATTCATTAAAAAATTATTATATTAACAATTGTAAATAGAATCTGATAGAAAATATAATTTCCGATAGTTTTGAGATATTTTTAAACATTTTACAGATATTAAGATTTTTTTAATCGTCATCAAAAATTATAGTTTTTTCAATTTTTATGTAATTTTTAAAGCATAATTTTAACGTAATATATTTATACGAATGGAGGAAACAAGCATTAAAAACTTGTAACTGCTCGGCCCAATCCTAGTATGGATTATCAAGCCTTTGAAATTGGATTTGTAAGCCCAAAATCTGTAGCCCACAATTTCTTGATTCCATCTTCATCCTCTCTCATCAACCTAAAACCCTCGACAAAAAACCCCAAAAGGCTTAACCCCGCTTAACCAACGGAACAGCCAAGAACGGAGCCAGGTACTTCACGAGCTCGAGCTTTGCTTCAATGGCGGCGAATAACCAAGAGGGCAACACATTGAAGAAGAGAAAAAAGACAACTCCAGATGTTAAAACCCTGTCAGATGGTTCAACATCCAAGAAAACCAAGCTCGGTGGCTCTAATTCCTCGAAAAAGGAACTGAAGGAAAATTTCAAACTTTCTAGCAAACCCAGGATATTGAATGATCCCAAGTTCAATAAAACAAATTCTGGTGATGGGAAGAATGAGATTTTAACGAAGAGGGACCGCAGACTCCGTGCCAAGGTTGTCTTGGTGTTTGTTTTGGATCCTTTGTTAACGGATTAGTGTGTGTGGAATGCCTTTTGCGTTTTATATCCGGTAATCGAATTATGGGTTTTTGTGTAGGAATTGGCTGAGGCTAGGAAGAAGAAAAGGAAGCGCCATTACAATCTGGAGCAAGTATGTTAATAACTATACTCTTCACATTCCCCTTACTATAGACATTTCAAGTGTGGGTTTGTCTTATCTTTACTTTCTTTCTTTTTTTGGTGACTCTGGTCTGAAATGATTTCTTCTGTATTTGAAAGGAGCTTGCATCTCTTTGGGAAAAGATGAGGCAGCGGAGTATTGCCAAAGAAGAAAAGTCCAAGTATGTTGCTTTGTTCTAGCAAAATTTGGTCTTAGGAAGTTATAATTGGTTTGATAGTTTGTTACTTTCTAATCAATTCGTTTCCGTATGATGTCTAGGTTAATTACCGAGGCTATAGAAAAAATGAAGGGAAAAATTCCAGAAATTGCTAGCTCCCACTTATCTTCTCGTGTTTTGCAGGTAATTTTTTGCTTTGACCCTCTTGTGATCTCTATCTTAACTTTTCTGTTTGGTGTTTCTGATCTTGAATTGCATGCTTGTAACTTCGTCTTATGTTCCTCTTGTTTTTCCGCCCTTATTCAGACTTGTGTTAAGTATTGTTCTCAAACAGAGAGGGATGCTGTTCACTGTGAACTCAAGCCACATTTTCTGACCTTGGCATGCAATACCTATGCAGTTCATCTGGTTAACAAGATGTTAGATAATGGTATGATGAGGTTTAAAAGAATTTATAGATATGGAAAGGAACTCAAAAGGCTAGTTTTATATGTTCTAGCTTTTCAAGTAAACTGTTGACCCTGTTCATGTATGATTTTCATGTCTGTACTTTTGACAGCTTCTAAGAAACAGCTCGCTGATTTTATCTCTACCCTCCGTGGACATGTTGCATCTCTCTTGCGGCATATGGTTGGATCTGTTGGTATGTTGTATGTGGTGCATTCCATCCTCTTTTTTTTGTTTTTTTCCAGGTGCATTCTGTATGGCAGTCTGGGCTTGTAACCATGAAACTTTTGTTGTTGTGTTAGGTTCAGTTAATCTATTGAATGTGGCTTTGAAGTGCATGCTTGACTATTTTAAATACCTAAGTTAGTGGTGTAAATCTGGTTGCTTTTTTTTTTATCGCAATTTTTGTGTGGTGCCAATAAGTTGCTTAATTTTCTATGCAGTTGTTGAGCATGCATACAAATTGGGAAATGCCTCTCAAAAACAAGAACTTTTACTGGAGTTGTATGCAACTGAGCTTCAGTTGTTTAAGGACCTTGCTTCACTGAAGGAAACTAAGTATATACTACATAGTTGGCTATTTCTGAATTGTTGAACCTGGCTGCTTTGATCTGTTATTACATTACAATCATGTTCCAGTTTGCTTCTTGCCATCTAATCCTAGGTTTTGATTGTGTTTCAGGTTGCTGGATGTTGTTTCAAAGCTGAGCTTGCATAAAGCTTCAGTCTTACGGCACATGACTGCTGTTATACAGCCAATTTTAGAGAAAGGAATAGTTGATCATTCTATCTTACACAGGCTGCTGATAGAGTATTTAAGCATAGCTGATAAGGTGGCGATCAACTTTTAACATATACCATAAATTCTAGACAATGAAGTCTAGAAGTTTTTCCTTGCCTCCAAATGTTTTGCTTGAAATTGTATCCCCTTTCTAACCTGTGTTTATTTGTAGTCTTCTGCAGCAGAGATAGTGCAACAGTTGTCAAGTCCACTTCTGGTTCGGATGGTTCATACAAGGGATGGATCCAGGCTTGGAATTTTGTGCATCAAACATGGAACTGCAAAGGTTTGTTTTTCTGATAGCTTATCTTGCAATAAATGAGCTGATTGTTCCTCAATTTGGCCACATATAGTGCAATTTTTTAATTTTGGATAAGCTGTCAATTGGATGTTGTTTTCTGTTCCTTATATTCAGGAAAGAAAAAAGATCATCAAAGGAATGAAAGGCCACATAGGCAAGATAGCCCATGATCAATATGGGAGTCTGGTAAGTTGTTTTTCCCTTAATATGCACTGGGTTGCTGTTCCTGATTTATTTTGCTGTAGTTTATTGATACGCCTGCTGCCTTAAAGAGCTGATTTTACGAGATTTTGCATCCAAATTTTTATGGAAACCTCAGATATACTTCCACAATCCTAAGCTATATGTTTCAACTTTAAAATATGTTTCTCCTGGAATATTCTCTTTTACTTTGAATTTTTGTTTCCTTTCTATTATTGTGGTGGAAGGGAGGAGAGGAAAGGAGTGGGCATGAGCAGGGAAAAGGTTAAAGGGCCATGTGGGTCAAAGGGGAAAGAGAAATGACTGAGAAACTTATGCTTATCAATGTTATTGAGTGAACTTTGTCCAAGTTTTAAATTCTCTATAACTATGGTTCTCTTAAGGTTCATCTATCTTCTGCTGTCTGCATTGTCAAGTGTTTGTTGATTGTATTGTCTAATTATTTGCTTAATTTCTTTATTCTATACGCATTATTTTCAGGTGCTTGCCTGCATTTTTTCAACTGTTGACGACACGAAACTTTTAACAAAGGTTCTTTTGTGAAGCTTATTGTGATTACTTATTTTATATAGATTTAGATATAATCACACGGTGAAGTTTCTTATGAAATTGTTCGGAAAACAGATCATCATTCGCGAGCTTCAAACAGTTTTGAAGGAGCTGGTCTTGGATAAGGTTCTGTTACTGCTGCTCTTGTTGTTCTACTGCTATGTGTAACTTTTTCTTAATAGTAATATGTTGTTTTAATTGATGTTGAGTCCCTGTCCACTTAAATCCCGTCTTAATGAAGTTAATTGAGGATTTGGTTTGCTGGAATTCATAGCACATTCTTTTGTTGGGAAACTTCCTGAACGTTCAATGAGACACCTAAAACAAAACTTTCTAGGACATTATTCTTTGTTCATGGTGTTCTTTTTCTCTGCTTTAAATATTTATTATATATTGGCATCTTATCCTCTAGAAAATTTTATTTCCATATTGTAGCATGGAAGGCGTCCATTATTGCAACTCCTACATCCCAACTGTTCACGCTATTTTACTCCTGATGATATGGTTTCACTTAATCTATCTATACCCTCCCTCGGGACCAAGGTAGTTTGAAGTCATTTATCATTTCTAAAGCCTAGTGTCATTTTTTCTTTTTCTGGTTCTCAGATTTCACTGTGGATGCAACTATGACAAGTTCTGTTCTGTTGTCAGGGGGAGCCAGAAGCAGATTCTAAACTGGAGTCTGCTAAAGATCAAGAATGTACTGACAAGGATAGCAATATGAAAGAAATTACAATGGCTGAGGGCAAGGAGAGTACAAATCCTGATTATCTTCACTTGGCTGAGGGTGGAAAGAAAGATCCTTCCTTGAGAAGACATGAGTTGTTGGTTGATAGTGGCCTTGCTGAGGTTTCTTCCTTCAACTTTAAGATACTTATAATTTGAATTTCATTGTCATAACATGGCTTTGCTGTTTCACAGCGTCTCATATATATATGTACTGAGGATGTGCCAGAATTACTCAGATCAAAATTTGGGAAAGAAGTGCTATACGAGGCAAGTCAATTGGCATGAAATTCTTTTACCTAGAATGTGCCCAGAGCTCGAGATTTCTCAAGATTTAACTCTGGGATATAAGACTCAAGTCGTTGTTTTACTAGTTTAGGATGCTAAAACCTAAATGCATGCTGTTGTCTTTGCTAATGATTGGCCTTGTACAATAATTGGCGCCTAAATTTTTATGGTGTGAAGTGCAGGTTGCCACTGGGGGTTCCGATGACATTCTCCACCCAACTATGAATGACAAGTTAAGTACCTTGCATGAGGCAATAGCTTCTCTTGCTGCAAAGTCTAAATCTGAAGAATCAGAAGAGGAGCATGTCCTTGAAAATTTTCACTCTAGTCGAACCATTAGAAAACTCGTGTTAGACAGCTCTATCTTTGCGGCCACTTTATGGATTAAAGCTTTGAAAGGGAAATGTGGCTTATGGGCTCAAGGTCACAGGTTAGCTTGATATATTCACTTAGTTTCTGGCACAACTCTTTGAACCGTAACATAAATGCATTGTCTGATTGTATGCTCTCTGCAGTTCTAAGGTAATATGCGCATATTTGGAATCCCCAGATGATATAGTCCGTGAAATGGCGAAGAATGAGCTGCAGCCATTGATAGATAGTGGTGTTATTAAAATGCCGGAAAACAGGCAGCCAGCAAATTAAGAAAACATTGTTTATAACGAGAAGTATGTATGACCCTTCAACATGGATAAACATGATATCTTTGTGGATCATTGGTGAATTGTACTAGTGCAACGTATGATGAAATTTCCAGAGATTTTGTTATGTAACACACCATGAAAACCTCAGATGAAAGGGATAAATACGTAGCATTAAATTTATATGTATCCTTAAAATTATGCAGATGTATCTTATGACCTCAAAAGCCACGGAAGAAGTTAGGTTTATGCAATATTTTCAAAATTGGACCGTATAAAACTGAAGAATGTGAGGTTTATGCTATTAACTGATTTTCAAAATATAGGTTTATGATATATAGGTTTAGCACTTTCTTCCAGTTTAATTGATTATATATCAAGTTATTCGATTAGTTTAACCGGTTATAAGTTAAGTAATTCGATCAATTGATTATTGATTCTAGTAATTATATTGATTTTTAAATCAAAAATGAAAGAATCATTAATGAACTTTAAAAGGTCATTTATAAAGAAAATATATTTGTCACGAATAATGAATTAGAAATATCTACTCTATTAACAGTTAGTTGCTGTCTTATTTAAAAAAATATGATATGTTATTTTTAAAATAATTTTATAATTTACTTATTTATAATTTATTTAAATGTAATAAAGAATATTAAGTAAATATTTTATATATAAATGTAATTTACAAGTCTTTTATAACATTAAAGGATTTTAATTTCTTGATGAATATAAGATATAATATTATTCAGAAATATAATTTTAATTATTACTATTATTTTAATAGTTTATACTAGATTCAATTTTAGTTAAAATTATTATTTATTAATTAAATAATAATAAATATTAGTAAGTCATTGATATTTTTATTATATATTTAATTTTATAATATATTTTTTTATTTTTATAATTTATATATTTTATTACCTTATACCAATTTAATACCGATTTTTTAATGACTTAATACTAGTTGAACCTTTAAACTTTAAACCTCTCGCTTCACCGATTCGATGTTCGATCCGATTTTTAAAACATTATGTTTCACTTAATCCTTATTTCATGGTCACGTATATTTTTCAAGTTAAGGAATGGAAACCTTTCTCCTGTTACATGATAAGTTTCAACCTATATTTTATTCTCTCGTGGTAGCCCATCACAGAACAAAAGAAAACATTAAAAATTAAGGGATCGTTTGGTATTGTTGTTGATTGTGGTTTTTAATTGTGAATTTTGTATTTTTGTATTAGTTTTTGTGTGTTATTTTCGATTTTTTTGTTTTTTTGTTTTTGTACTGTATTAATGTATTATTTTTTCGATTTCTATGCTATTTTTTATTTTCAGATTTAAAAAAACAAGAAACCAAAATTTAAAATTAAATCTATAATAAACAATACCTAAAGAAACATATCTATAAATCTTTCTATGGACATAAGCAACATGGGTGTTGGAAAATAAGCAAATCTTAATCACTAACTATGATTTGGTATTTGATTTAGCTAGCATTTTTTCATATATATAACAAATCTTGGAACTTTAGCAAAAGGGTATGATATGGGTATGATGACAATGAGAATATGCAAACAATAAACACCAAAAAGCTAGTTGTGTAATTTTAATGTTACGATGTGCATTATTTTTTATTTTTTATTTAAAGAAGAGGAAGTGATAGCTCACAGAGGCGGAGTAGTTAGGAAAATGGAGCCAAGTTTGCACAAGATTTTCAAAAGTTGATCACGAGATTTTACTAATCGATTGGCTGCAGGGCATAAATCAAAAAAATGTACATAAACTTGAATCAAAATGAGAAATTACATGTGAAGATCGAATGCCCGCAAGGTGTCACACACGAGCATATAAGGTTCAATTCAACATTTGCATATGATCTACCGACTTTTGTATGTAAGAGACAAAGTCTAATATTTGTTAAAAAGAGTAGTTGGAAACTTCTAATACATAATCAGAACCCAATTTCTAGGATAGGATTTGGAATATCAAAACTCACATAAAAGTCTTCTTACAAAACCCCATTTGAAAACATAACAAAACATGATTGAATTCAAAGAAAATACAAGATCATCCTTCAAGCTATGTGGAGCAAAATAAATTGGCTTGAGGCAAAAATACACGACAGTATCCTTTATACTTGCATTATGATAATATCGATCAATAAAAACATAGTTGGCATGAGAATATCATGTACCTCAAATTACAAATCAGTGGAACAAGTTTTTTTAAATTCAATTATTTACAATAAGGAGCAACTAAAATTTTAATAAAATAAGATTGCTTTGAATGCAAGGTTTTGAATACCGTACTGATACCGGTATTGAATTTGTCTTTAAAATGGTACCATACCGGTACCGGTCAATACCAGTACCGCTTCAGATAATTTTTTAAAATTATAAATTAATTTTTTAATTTTGTAAAATTTGTAAAAAAAATTCTATAAATATATTATATTGTATAGTTTTTAACTTAACTTTAAACTTAAAATTTTCAAAATACAAAATTTTTCTTTTTTTAAAAGAATTTTCAAAACAAATTTTTTTATTTTTTTTTATTTTTTTCGGTACCGGTAATACAGGCCGATATAGGCCGGTACAGTCGGTACCGACCG
>JAOXYD010000135.1:13116053-13126362 GCA_028565735.1 Pinacopodium congolense
TTACACAAGTAATTGACCTATTTAAAGGCTAATATGGTAATTTTATGATTTATTTTAGAGAGAAGTAGTTGACCTTATCATTTATTTCAAAGAAAAGTGATAGATATGCAATTATATTTCAAAACGGGTCTCATAAACATAAATAAAGAAAAGATGGTGTCTAAAACATCCTTTTCTAATATAATTCAGATGTTGGTAGAGTTAAAAATTTTAATTTCTAAAAAAAATGATTTGAAATTTTGTTAACTTAAAATTCTATTTTTATCTCTCTTCTTATAGTTTTTTTTACCTAAGTTTCAAAATTCAAAAAGTTGAGTTAATTTTCCACATATTATAAATTAATTTGAATCAATAGATAATAAAAATTATTCACTATGTATATAAAACAAACCAGTTCAAAAAAATTTTGAAATTTTTTTTCGAATATTTATGGTTCTCGATATTTCTAATACAACTACCTTCGAGATAAAGAAAATATAAAACAAAAAAATGGAAGAAGAAAATTTTAACATTTATAAAAAATTAAAATATTGTATATTTATTTACATATAAACATATGTTGGTATTATTTATTAAATAAATAATAACAACTACTATCTTCCACCCTATTTGTTTTGCAAAATAAAAGCATACGTCTATGTAATGTCCCAAAATTATCATCAAATCCACCTACTCTAATACCTACATAAAATCTCAGTAATAAATTTGTTTAATGGCTATAACTCTAAAATCATATTCAATTGAATATAGAACTTTAATTCAAAGACAATGGAATCAAGCAATATTTTTTGCAACTTAACTAGCCCACCTAAAATCTTATTGTGCATCTCTAATATAACAAAAATGATATTTAAACTCATCTATTCGCCTCCTGAAAAATATAGTGGTAAAGAGTGCATTGTCAATTCAGTAAGGGCAAATAAAATGTATTCTTTTCACACATCGTATATTAAGAAATAATGAAATATTTCAACATATCAATATCAAGTAACTTTTAACTCGATATATTTTCAATGTATAAACGTAATGCTACCACTATGTATCCTTTTATCATACAATCACAAAATCATCGTAAAATTCATTCCTTTCTTTAATGCTATTGATAGCAAATAAAAAGAAAAGCATACAGATTCAATTCTTACGAAGAGAGACTGCCCCAATAAGTAAATCAGTCCTTCAAAGAAGAAAGGCTAATTAAGTAAGAATTCTAATTGAAAAGATAGCCAAAGCTCAAGCATGAATAGCGGACGAAGAAGGAGAAGTGGAGCTAGACTAGTATAAAGGAGAGGCTAGTTCACCATCAGTCTCAATTTGCTACATCAACTAAGTAAATTATGCACAGAGTATATGTAACAATTAGATGCAAATGCTTTTTCTTTTTATTGAATTATAATGTAATTTATTATTATTCTTAATAGGTTCGACTTAATCTAGTAGGACTATATTCAATGATTTGTCGGCACAATTCATCATCTCATTATTATTATCATCATGTGGATAAAAAAAAGGCAATATATCAACAGAAGGTATCCCCCCCCCTTTATTTTTAGGGTACACCGGAAAACATCAATAATACAAACACCCATCATCGTTCACACCAAGATTGGAATTTTGGGTAACAAAACTCAGATACTCTCGTATAGTAGTTCATGTCATAACCCTGTTTCTACCATCTGGAGGGCCACTGGTCATCCACACTTTTTAAGGAGTTCAGCAGCTATAATTTGTGTTATATGCATTATCCAACTGGTAAAGTGTGAAGCTCTTGATGTGAATGAAAGAAGAGGCAAATGGCTGACATGTCGTCCATCGCAATGCCTCTTCTCTTATACTTCCATGCACGAAGAGCATATTCAACAAGCCTTTTAGCTGATTTTTCCTTGTCAACTGCTGAAGAAACTATCTTGACTGCTTCCTGGTTAGAAACAACATCCCATACCTGAGCACAATGGAAAAAACAACTTTCAATGCAAAAGGCAAAGAAGTCTATTCTTTTTTTTTTTTTTTTTTGTGTTGCAAATCAAAGAGTATGCATACCCCATCTGTTGCCAGAATCACAAACTGATCTCTGCTTGTTATGTTCCTTTGAGTTACATCAGGTACAGAAATGAGCCCAAAATCTTTTACGCAGTAGTCACCTAAAGACCTCGATAATGCTAATCCTGGCGTCTTCCCATTTGGCATCCAAACTCTATACACTCCAGGTTCATCATTTAAACAAAATATTCGACCTCGGGACTCTATTATTCGTTCAGCCTCCTCTTCCAGTTGGCACAAACAGGTTTTAAGTAAACAAATGGCTTATTCTTGCAGAAATTCAGAGTTTTTCAAGTATTCATTACTCACCAGGTAGATTTGGTTTAAAGTCTACAGTAAGCTGAAGGGCTACCAAACTGCCATCATCAGAAGTGGTTGCTAAAACAGCCCTGGAATCGCCAACGTTTGCTACAACAAGATGTTCCCCCTGATCCAGCAAAATGAATGGGATCGCACAGTTTCGGAAAGGAACAAAAGACAATCAATAGACATTACCTGTTTAACAAGAGTTAAAGCTGTAGTGCCACTGGAAAAAGAATCAATTCCTGGATGTTGCTTAAGTTCCTGATCAATGGCAGCATAAGTGTTTATGTATGACTGCTTCCATACATCCAACAACAGTCCCACTTGGAAATCTTTGCCAAAAGATGTCAAAGCAAGATTTTCTTGCCAACTGCAGAGCAAGGAAGAAGGAAGTGATTTTCTAACCCTTTTGGCAACAACATGGCCCCAAGCACCATGCCCATCAAACACTCCACAAAAGGTGGTGTCCTCTTGGCATCCAAATTCCTGCCATAACAAGTTCATTTCTGGATTGTATTACATTTCGTGCAAAAAACAACAAACACCGGCTAGTCTCAATCATGCGTACCTCCCACACAACAAGACGGTCCTGGTTGATACCTTTCTCTCCTCTCTTTGTGTAAACTGAGGCCAAGTTGTTGGATTTGTTGGATCTCACAACACCAGAGGATTTCACCACCAACTCTTTCTTCTTTGCTTCTTTAGTTTCCTTCTCAGCATTCCTTTGAGAATTCCTCTCTTTCTTGATTGATACTGTTTTTGCAAATCCATCTAAGAAGGATGGGAAAAGCACCATTTCTTCTACAAATAGATTCACCCTGAGCACTTTCAGAATTATACAATGAAATGCTTCACGAGAAAATTTTCAAATACGACTATCTTTTCTCTTTCCATCTCAATCAACTTTTTCAACCAGACAATTTACAAACTTCTGTTTCCTACACATCTTCTTCTCTCCACCACAACTAGGCATATGACACTTCCTATATGATGATGCCTGAATACTCAAAGCAATCAAGAAACTACAAGACAGTTCATTACTACTGTTTCCTCTTCTCTATATTCTCTCGAAAGACCCCACTGGAATTATTTCAAGTGGTGGACAATACATTGGCGGGAGCTAAGAACAAAAATCCAAGTTGCTTGCATGATCATCTAATCAAAAGCAGAAGTATTGAAGACCTTACCTTGATATATAGTTGACAGAAACTTTATAGTTGAGTTCGAAAGCCTACACCATAATCTGTAATTACCTCCTCTCACCACTGAAAACCCACATCACACCGGCGAGCTCAGCTGCTCCAACGATAATCAGAAGCTCCCACTTCCTTATAATCCATATCCTGACATTTCTATGTTCTTCTTAAACACGTACGTAATACAAAACAATTGCACATCGTAAAGCTTGACAGCAACCTTAAGTTGGCCAATGAAATGACAGCCACATCCTTGCTTTAATTTTTTATTTCATCCACAGGACATGGGCGTTTTGGTCATATCAAAGCATGTGTCTTATGTTTAGAATTGCGTCATGGTCATAATATTATTTATAGTTAAGGAAAGCAAATTTGGAATGGATCAACTATCAAGAAGATCAACGTAACCTCGTAGTATAATAATGTTCTAAACAAGAAAGTCGGTTAGAAAAACATATATTAATAGCACAAGTTTGTTTCTACAGGAAATAAATTAGCATATAGTTGTGGTTGGGAGAGCAATGTCATTTAATTTGTATTATCTACTAGAAGTGGCAATTAGAACTATGATTAAAGGAAGGATTTAAGGGAAAAGTTTTTTGGTGGGTTGTGCGCTTAGTTGATGTAGGACATTAACCAAATTACACATACAAGCGACCTTTGAAAGGAAACTCTAAAATATTGGCTATAGTGCTTTATGATGATTACAAATACATGGCTATAGGTTAACCGGTCAATTCTAGGTGGCCGCCGACGTAGAGGCTCAATAGTTTTGCATGATTGTGACGTTGTGGTTGACAATTACATTTTGAACACATCAACAAAAAATGCAATACTAGGCGATGATGCCACGAAGTCATCATGAAAAAGTTCATGGTTTTTTATTGTGGTTTTTCATTGCTCTTTCCTGGTTTTACTTTTAATTATTAAAATAAATTTTTATATTTTAATACATATTTAAAAATAAAATTCTATTTAATTTTAAAATATTTTTATTTTATTCTTATTATATTATTAAAATATAATATTTAATTTTAAATTTAATTTATTTTTAAATATAATAAATTATATTATTAAATTAAGTAAATGAATTTGACTAACGATACGAGAAATTACATGAATGGATCTTATTTATAGAAAAACAAAGAAACGTGTTTATAAAATATTAAAAATATTTTTTATTTATATTTTTATAAATGTATAGACAATATTTGTAAAAATAAATAAATAAATATATTTTTAATTGATTTTTTGTGACCTTAGATTTTGTGAATGAGTACAAACGATTAGTTTGAGTGAATATCAAGATTGCTGCGATTGCCACTTGTTAGACTCAAGCTAATTGAAAGCACGTGGATTTTGATTTTTCAGCAACTTGAAAAAAGGCAATGTTACTTTTTGTCTGATCCACGATTTCCAGTTCCATTAGTGTGAACATAACTCCTAGAACCACCCTTCTTTTGTGTTGGAAAACATCACAAATTGTCTGTGCTTCATCCTACTAAGCAGCCAGAATAAGCCTATAAAGTACAAACAGTTCCTTGCTTTCATTTATGTTTTTTTTTTATCTCTTTTATAATTTTTCCTAAAATAGTTACTGCAAATTAAGTTCTAATTTTACGTTGAAATCCATTTTGTTTTTAAGTAATAATTTTTTAATATAAGAGTCTAATATATATTAATAACTTGGCGAGGGTGACAATTTAAATAGCAATGACTATGCCAGAAGGTGTCCTGCAAGAACAAAGTAGGTATCTTAAAGTAGACCAAGATGTCCTAAGTGGCAAGGCCACGATGACACCGCTAAGATATTGGCTTTGTTATGACTAGGAGGCCTAGTGATTGTGCTACAATGGAATTGGAATTAGTTGTTGTTAATCAAATCTACATCTAATGCTGATTAATCCATAAATATAACTTGTTATGTAGGTATTGGGATATCAAAAGGGGAAGATGAATGTTCTTATCCTTTTATGGGAAATTTAATGAGACAGGGCAAAAAATGTCTGAAGATTGAACTAAGACTTGTGGTTGGGAGAGAACCGTCCTAGTAAGAAATGTGATTGAAGAAAGGGTTGGCAGGGAAATATTCGTCACCTAAGAAAAAGTTTATAGGGTTAAAAAAGTTTATAGGATTAAAATTACCAAGATCTTTATAATTTGATAAATTATTAAATAAATTTCTAAAGTTTTAAGATACTTTTATTAATTAGTCTTCTATTACTTTTATCTTTTGTGGACTAATAATATATTTATGTGACATATCAACGTGACACATTGGACACATGTGACAATGCTATATAGCACTAAACTAATGAGTAAAAATAGTTTAAAATCTTAAGGATCTATTTAATAATTTACTAAACTATAGAAATCTAATATATAGTTTACTAAATTATAAGAACTTAAATGATTTTAAACATAAATAATGAATGATTTTAATAACTAAAATAAAATTTTAGTAATTAATGGATTGTACCCTTTAAATATTGTATCATTTTAATAAAGTATAAGAATTTCTTAAATTAAATTTTAAAAAACCAAGTTATAAAACACATTTGATCTTTTACATGTTCAATATATATGATATTGTATATATGTGAAAATAAGGTAAACGTACTTATCGTATAAATAACACAGTACTAATTGTTTTAAGATGATAAGTTTTTTGGAGTTGATAATGGTTTGATTTAAATGTAATTTTATACGACCTAAATTTTAAAAGATTTTTTATATTCAATTTTTATTCAATATAAATAAAATAGGTTAAAATTTATTCGTATTTAAAATTTCACTCAAAATAATATGAAACATTTGTATAATTGATTATATAGACTTGTTTTTAACTATATTAAAGACTCTACAAGGAATATAAAAAAAAATTCAAAAGAAGAAGTAAAAAAAAATTATATTAATTTTAAATCAAATTGAACTAAAAATTTAACCTAGTCGAATTAATTATCGATCTAAAATTAATGACTTAAATTAACTATTGGTAAACCTGATCTTTTTCAACTTTAGGAATCTCTTAGTTGTCGATAGATCTCTCGAAATCTCTATAGTTATATCCTCGTTGTTGACAATCTTACTATTGCTTATGCTCAAATCAAAACTAGATGTGATAGATATAGACTTAGATCTCACAAAGAAATCCATCTCTCAAGGTTTTTTCATCTCATCCTAGTTATGAATGTGCTAAACTAACGAACTCACGGCCTTTCTTAGGTCTTACTGTCGGGACCACTCACTCTCAGTAGGCTAAATCAACTAAGTACCTTAATCGATAGAAAACTAGACCCAATCCTTATTGTCTCCAAAACTTCTTAATTCTTATGCCAAAGCGGAGGGATTACAAACCATTTGATTTTTTAAAGCTTCATGCATATTATATTAAAAATATTTTCTCTGAGGATTAGCTTTACAAATCATTTGATTTTTCCTAAGGATTGGTATTAGAAACCATTTGATTTTTCAAAGCTTCATGCATATTATATTAAAAATATTTTCTCTAAAGATTAGAATTACAAACTATTTGATTTGTTAAAGCCTCATACATATTATATGAAAATTCTCAAAGAAATATATTCTATCACAATAAAGTATCATTATACAAGGGAAGGCAAAATTATGGTCTATTTAATATGACAAATCCTAAAGATCATCCATCATTCTATGGATTAGGGATAGGAATTGTGAAATTTTAAAAAATTTGAAACCCGATTTACCATAAACCTAAAGTATAGCCTTGCATTCAGCTATTACAACTATCAGCAAGTATTGTTTAATACTTTTATCCTAAAAAACAATACCAATTGTTATTCATATCTATTTTTCCTCTCCATCAATGTAAAACACAATTTCCCTTTCTAGTTTCTTAGGTGGTGGAAGTAGTATGGAACCAGCTCAGACATATTTCCATTGATGGTATACGAAGGATTTAAAATTTTTAAAGAAAAATTTCAACCAATGAATTATGAAGAACTATTCCCAATGCCTATGATATTTGCTTTAAATTTTTTTATTCCATGGGTGCATACATGGAGATATAAATATAAAGAAGACAAAGACATAAAGATCCCAGTGCTTATCAGAAGATTTAAAATTAAGTGATGGGATAAATTCACAAAATCATACATGACCTCTGTCACGGCCATCACAGTCAAAGAATGATTAAAAAAATTACGCTTCTCTGTTAAAGAATGTAAACCCTAAACAAGTAATCTTTTTGCAATAAAAATCCAAAGCAAATGCAATACTAGTTGTTGTAAAAACAAAGGAAGAACATTTTATAATTATAAAATAATTGCTAAATTCAAGATCCAGCTCAACCTCTAAATCAAATGAATAAGAGATCTACATGGCTTAAGACAATGAAGATGATTATTTTAGAATTGACCATTTAATAAAAATATGAAGGCCTTTAATGGTTAAATGAACGCTTAAAGACTCATTATATGAGTGAAGCCTAATAGTTATGTCTTTGTACCTATTATAATTCCAATGTGGTATTTGTAAACCAAGTTAAAAAAAGAAAAGGAAAGAAAATAATGAAAAAAACTCACACCACACATCATAAAGACAAGGAACCCTACACACTATATGAAGAAGACTCCATTATGAAGCAAAGATTTTGACCAAACATAAAGTCGTCCTTTAAAAATTACAAAAATACTGACCTCCCTTCCTATAAATACATAAAGTCTTCTCCTCCTTTACCACCTTACAATCTTCTTAGGACCCTTCTTTCTCTAACCTTGCAACCCATGAATCTCTCTCAAAATCCCTCCTCCTTCCTTCCATAATTCTCTAAAAACTATCCAAGCCTTATTTCTTTAAGGATATAGTCATACTAAAGCCATATAGTCCAAAACCTTAAGGTTTTCTTCTACCAACACTCTTTACCTTCCTCCACCTAAAGTTCTGTGACCTAAAGCCTATAATCCACAGCCTTGTCCTCCCTTAAAACCATCTTAAATGTCCTCTTTAAGATATTTGATGTTTTAATACTTAAGTGTTTATTTCTTTCATAAACCATTTCCTTAAAGATCCGTTATTGTATTAAAGTCTTTTGATAAATTAAAATGAGTAATCTTTCTTTTCTCTTTCCATCTTTAGTCTTATAATATTCTAATATTTACTATTAATTGTTAACCTAACTGGTTATACAGCCTTGAACTATTTATTTTAGTTTTATGCTAATTTTCTCTAACCAATGGTCAGCTTTACTGCTTATGCTTAACTGACTACTAAACTAACTTCTACTACCTTGCTAGTTTCTAACTTTTATTTTTCATGTTATTTACTTTTTCATGTTCGATATTTGATTTTTTTTTCTTATATTAAACTATATTATGATTTGAAATTCTGAACTAACGTAAAAAATAAAAATATTGGATAATAAGTATAAAAAAGATTCAAGAAAAATATAATGATGAGACTTCAACAATTAGGCTAAGCAAACAACAATATAAAGATCTAAAGCAATAATTAGAAGTTAACAAAATGAATAAAGTATGCATTAAAGATTTTATTAAAGATAATAAAGCAAAATTAGAAATTCTTTCCCTTCCTTAGTGACTATTTACCCTTCATAGGTATCTGTCTTCTTAGTAACGATTAAGTTTGTGGAAAAACTCTTTAGGATAAAGTGTTTCTTAAAGAAATATCCAAATTTTATCTCTGTCGGCTAACCCGCTTGTCTCAACAATAGTGAATATCTCCCTACTGTTGACCTTATGTGGCACTTAAGAAGGGGAGTGAATTAGATTCTTAAAAATTCTTTTCAATATCAACCTAAGTCTTATTATCAATTTCAATTAAATACGAAAATTAAGTAATAATTTAATTAGACAAATTAAATAACAACAATAAATTAAACAATTAAATTAAATTCATAAAAATAAAAGAGAAAAGGGAAGAAGAAACACAAACAATTTATTTTGGTTCGACGCAATCCACTTACCCTACATTCAATACCCATCACTATTGTTAAGATATGTTTTTATTGCACTTTAACAAGAACATACAGTATACTCCTTTTTATAAGCTTAAGAATAACGTTTCACTCTCTCTTTTCTAAAGCTTATGAATAACCTCACAATACTCCCTTTTCTAAGGCTAAAGGAAAACCTCACACTCTTTTTTTTTCAAGGCTAAAAAATAACTCTCACAAAAATATCTAACCACAACTTCACCAATAACTTATATACCCTCAAGAATACTCAACAATAATGTATAAACACTTTCTATACTATATGGATACATAAATAACACTCAACACTACTACGTATACTCTTCATAAGCTCAGTTAACCGTTTTCCAATGTTCCTATTCATTAAATGTTGTATCTGTTGCAAATATAGTTGTTGCCAACTTACCATTGCGTATTCGTCACGCTTGGTCGTTCGATGGTCATTCGGTTGATCGATAGTCTCACTTGGTCAACCTAACACTTGATTCAGTTGACCTTCACTTCATTCGATCCACTAATGTCTTCATTCAGTAGATCGATGTCCCTGTACACCTTATTCGGTCCACTGATGCCTAAGCTGATAGATTACAGTAGATCTGACCACGGTTAATAAACCGCCGGTTACAGTTAATAAACTTCCGGTTACGATTTATAAAAATTTATAAACCTTAACCTAACCGACAGTTTATAGTTTAAGTTACAATTTGAAAACTGCCGGTTACGGTTTAACTATCAATTTAATCATAATCATTATTTTATTAATTTTAAAAATTTTAAATATAATAAGTTGGTTGGATATAAA
>JAOXYD010000135.1:13135596-13152276 GCA_028565735.1 Pinacopodium congolense
CACTTCAGTCCCACCTCCACCGGCTTCAGACGATCCCCAAATTGAAATGATGCAATATTTGATCAACATGGAGGGTCGACTCAGTTCTAAGCTCTCTGAGTTTCTTTCCGAGATGACTCGTCGGTTTGATGGCCTTCAGCATCAAGTCGATGAGTTGACTACTCAATTTAGGAGCTTCGAGGATTATCAGCGTTCCAAGGATGCTGCTGATTAGTTTGTTTGGTTTTTCCTTTCAGTTGTTTCAGTTTCTTTTGTTGTTTTAGTTGTTTCAGTTTAGTAGTTTTGCTTTATTGCTTCAAGATGCATTGATTTTGTTTGTAAATCTTGTCTTGATCTTCTCAATATTCTTAAAGGCTCAATCTTTTACACTTTGCATGAAATTTACATGATATTTGCATTTAGATTTTTTCATAAAATTTTTACATGATCATTGCATATTAGCATTTTTACACAAAGTGTTTTTATAATCAAGAGGAATTTTATAGAATGTTTTAAAGAAAACCTTTTTATATATCAAAATATGATGAAGAAGAATTTGAATTTGTTTAAGTGTGCATTTAGATTTTTATATAGAATATTTTATATAGGGGGAGCTAATATTTGAATTGTTATTTGTATTATGTTTGTGATATATGAATTATGTTTGTTTTTATCTCTCTTCATGCTTGATTGCCTCAAGATGCATTGATAAATAGATTTTGGGGAGCATTATTAAAATATTACGTAAATTTAGGAGGACAAATAGGAAAGACTGTTTGCATAATTAGGAGAATTAAGAAATGTTTGATGGTTGAGGTCTTTGAAAATCATGAGAAATTGTGTGTGTGTGCTTTTTTTTGACAATCTTATGCATTCTTTCAAAATAATTGGTTTCATAACAATTGATATCCTTGTGTAATTGTATATTTTTATGACTTTCTTATTAACCCTTTCATAATAATTGGTATAAAAAATGTTAGGCAACAATTTGTAATTGACATTTATTAATTCTTTAATATCTTTTTAATGATGTCAAAAAGGGGGAGAAAGAAAGAAATATTAAACAGAAAACTATGTGTTATTAAAATTTGATCATTTTATGATACATGGATTAGAGGGGAGTCACATGGTTTGTTTTTCATATATTTTATATGTTATGCTTCCTTAATACCACATGTTTTGTCATCATTAAAAATGAAAGATTAATTAACCGATGGAGGTTAACATTAATGGTTTTAATGATGACAACATATTTGTTACTAATATTTTGATTTTGGTGCAATTTGAAAGATAAGAATTTGGATGATAATCAAGAGCAATAATTGGAGCCCACAATTGATGGTTCATGAGGAAAATGAGCAAATATTGGAGCCTAAAGTTAATGCTTCATGAGGAAAATAAAAATTAAAGCTCAGTAAATGTTGACATGAAGAAAAATTTAAAGGTGGAAGATCAAGACTAAGGAGATTAAGGTTGATTAGGATTATATTTATATTGTTGTTTGTAAATCTTGTCTTAATCTTCTCAATATTCTCAAAGGCTCAATCTTGTTCGCTTTAAATGAATTTTAGATGATATTTACATTTAGATTTTTGCATAAAATGTTTATATGCTCATGGCATATTAGCATTTTTACATAAATGTTTTTATAATCAAGAGGAATTTTAGGGAATGTTTTAAATAAAGCCTTTTTATGTATCAAAATATTCTAAAGTTTATGAATTTGTTTGAGTGTGCATTTAGATTTTTTTATATAACGAAAGCCAATATTTGAATTGTTATTTGTATTATGTTTGTGATATATGAATTATGTTTATTTTTATCCCTCTTCATGCTTTATTGCTTCAAGATGCATTGATCTATAGATTTTAAGGAGCATTATTAAAATATTACATAAATTTTGGGGGAGAGATAAGAAAGAATTTTTGCATAATTAGGAGAATTGGGAAATGCTTAATGATTGATGTCTTTAAAAATCATTTGAAATTGTGTATGTGTTTTTTTTTTTTTGACAATCCTATAAAATTTTTCAAAATAAATTGTTTCATAACAATTGGTATCCTTGTATAATTTTTTTAAAACTTCCTTATTAACCCTTTCATAACAATTGGTATAAAAAAAGGTTAAGTAACATTGTGTAATTGATATTTATTAATTCTTTAATAACTTTTTAATGATGTCAAAAGGGAGAGAAAGATAAGAAATATTAAACAGAGAGATATGTGTTATTAAATTTTGATTATTTTTTATACATGATTAGGGGGGAGTAACATGGTTTATTTTTCATGTATTTTGTATGTTATGCTTTCTTAATATCGCATGTTTTGTCATCATTAAAAATAAAAGATTAATGAACCAATTGAGGTTTAAATTGATGGTTTTGATGATGACAACATATTTGTTACTAATATTTTTTTATTTTGGTGTAATTTCAAAGATAAGAATTCAAATGATAATCATGAGTAATAATTAGAGGCCACAGTTGATGGTTCATGAGGAAAACAAGTAAATATTGGAGCCTAAAGTTATGTTTCATAAAGAAAATAAAAATTAAAGCTTAATAAATATTGATATGAAGAACAATTTAAAGATGGAAGATCAAGACTAAAGAGATTAAGGTTGATTATGTTGATATTTATATTTTTGTTTGTAAATCTAATCTTGGTCTTCTTAATATTCTTAAAGGCTCAATCTTTTGCATTTTGATTGAAGTTTACATGATATTTGCATTTAGATTTTTGCATAAAATGTTTATATGATCATTGCATATTAGCATTTTTACATAAAGTGTTTTTATAATCAAGAGGAATTTTAGGGAATGTTTTAAAGAAAGCTCTTTTTATGCGTTAAAATATTTTAGAGAAATATTTGAATTTATTTGAGTGTACATTTAGATTTTTACATAGAATATTTACATGATCATTACATATTATCATTTTTACATAAACTATTTTTATAATCAAGAGGAATATAAGGGAATGTTTTAAAGAAGGCCCTTTTTATACGTCAAAATATTTTGGAGAAGTATTTGAATTTGTTTGTAAAAATTTTATCAAAAGAATCGTTTTGTGCATTTTAGGAAATTTTTTAAAAGGATTTGAAGTTTTTGAAAAGTTTGATAAACTGCAAATTTTTTTGTAAGTTAAGGCATATTTTGGGTTTGAATTTAATTGAAATGTCTTGGTATCTAAAATCAAAATTAAGTGAAAATTTTATCAAAAAAATCGTTTTAGGCATTTTAGGCAATTTTTGAAAAGGATTTGAAGTTTTTGAAAAGTTTGATAAACTACAAATTTTTTTTGTAAGTTAAGGCATATTTTGGGTTTAAATTTAATTGAAATGTCTTGGTATCTAAAATCAAAATTTTCAAAGTGCAATTAAAATTGCATAGATTAAGACATTTTATATTTTTTTCATTTAAGTTAAGGAGTCTTAATCACAAACATTACTGTAGGGAATATTTGAAACTTGGTTGAAATTATTTTTAGATCAAAGTAAATTATTTTGGAAAGTTTGGAAGTTGATTAGAATTGATTTTGAAATAAAAAATTTTAAAATATGCTTAGACTTTTATAAATGAAGACATATTTGTATTTTTTTAATTGAAAGGTTTTAGCCATTAAAAATGTTTTGGGGAACTTATGGGACATGTTGGAATTAATTTTCAATCAAAAGAAATTAATTTTAGGTATTTGGAAAGCTTGCAAAACTTCTATAAAAGCTAGAAAACTGATTCGTAGAAGCACCAGTTGGCTAATATTGAAGACTGGTTAACTAATATAATGGATATTGGAGCATTGATTTATCAATGCCATCTAGTAGTCAACCAATCAGTCAAAAGTAGTGGTCGATTAGTAGGAGCTACTGACGAGTAACGGTTATTTTGTTTTTGCTTCCAGCGGCATTTTAAGTCATTCTAACAAATAGGATATGTGTCTAACGTATTTTAGAACTTGGTAAACCTATAAATGTATGGTTAATAGGTAATGAAAGGAGTTCTATGGTTTTGGATGAAAATTAACGAGTTAAATGAGCTTAAAGTTAGTTTTAAACGAGTTTTTGAGTTGAACGAGCTTAAAAGAGAGATTGAAGTTTTTATACTTGTATTCATTACTCTTTTCGCATTGTTTTAATCAAATAAGATATAATAATTACGTTTTTATGTTTGATCCTGGCTTGAATTGAAATTGGTACTTATTCATTGGAATTGAGTTTGTTGGCTATTGAAATTTGTTAAAGAGTTACTTTTATACCCGTAAAAGAAAATATTGTGATCGGATTATTCTTGTACATGTGAAAAAGAAAGTATTGTGAAAGAGTTTCTATTCACCTTAAATAATAGTATTTATAGTGAAATTTTAAAAAGTAAACTTAGACAAAGGATTAATTTGCTAAGTATAATAAAAATTAGTTATGTATCTCATCTTCCTTTTAACTCTATTACTTAGTTGGTTTGGTTTTATAATTGATATTGAATTGTTTTAATTTGAATCATATTATTTTATACAGTCATCATCATTATTTAAATTAAATTTTTTAATTTATATGTAAAACTTTTTAATTAATTAATTCTAAAGTTAATAGTATGTTTATAATTGAAATACAATGATATATTATCGTTATCATTTCTATATTTTATTTACAACATGTTTATCCTTTTTCCTTTATAATTTTCATAAGTTTTTTTTACACACTATAATATAAAAACAATTTTTTTTGAGAAATGATTTTAATTATATTATTTGTAATTACGGAAAACTAGAAAGAGATACCAGCTTTTAATTGGCTTGCAAATTCCAAAAGATATCATACTCGGACATAAAAGGTTTTTTTTAATTTAATATAGAATAACTTTAATCAAACTCGATCTAGTATATAAGCATTCGCTAGTTTAGGGTTTCACCATTGTCGCAGAGAACGGAAAGTTTGAGCCAGAGAGAGAGGATTTGCGAGGATTTCCATGGCTCCGAAGCAAACCAAGGTGAGTAGAAACCCAGATCTGATTAGAGGGGTGGGCAAGTTCTCAAAGTCCCAAATGTACCATAAGAGAGGCTTGTGGGCTATCAAGGCCAAGAACGGCGGCGTCTTCCCTAAACACGACCCTCAACCTAAGCCTGCTACTCCCGCCGATAAGCCACCCAAGTTCTATCCGGCTGACGATGTCAAGAAGCCTCTTCTCAACAAGCGCAAGACTAAACCCACAAAACTCAAGTCTCTCGTTTTATCTATGTCTTTATATGCATACATACACATAAATAATTTGATTTCTTTATTGAGCGTTGCTTGTTTTCTTTCTGTCTGTTGAACTGGGACATTGTTATTACAACTATTATCCAACTTTTATTTGAGATATTGTTGGCATGTTATTTATATGAAGAATTTTCCCTTTACATGAAGTCCAGTGATTCCTGTTGTGATGAAGATAGATAGGGATATTGATTAAAATGGGATTTCTTCGGTTTGTTGATTCGTATTGGAAACGTCTTTAACTTGTTTCTTTGAAAAGTAAAGAATAGTATAAGATTAGAGGAAGCCTTCAACCTTTGGCCGCTTTAATAGATGGTTGTGGGATGGGAATGAGGAAACAGAAGGACATGTTGCTTGTGTGACATGTTTGCTGTCCATCATGGCTGTACTGATTGAATTGAATTTTTGTTTCAAAAGCTGAAAAAGTTGGAATCTGTGATTAGTTTTGCTTTTCATCAAATAAATGCATTTAATATGTCTATTGCTGCTGCTTTGTGCAATTAGCTCGTTTGTTGGCATGATTTCTTTTCCCGTTTTCAGGGGCAGTATTACTCCTGGAACTGTTTTGATTATCCTTGCTGGAAGGTTCAAGGGAAAAAGGGTTGTGTTCCTCAAACAACTTCCATCAGGCTTGCTTTTAATCACTGGTAACTCTCTTTTTCCACTTAATTAAAATTCCTCAAGGTGCACCTTATTGTGTGCCGTTTCTTCTTTCCACAATTGCTTTTAAATCCAGTTTCCTCGACCAGTCTTTACCAGAATTCTTGTAATTTTGTAATATATTAAACTTGCAGGTCCATTCAAGATTAATGGTGTTCCTTTGCGGCGAGTAAGCCAGTCTTACGTAATTGGAACTTCTACTAAATTGGACATCTCTGGGGTCAACGTCGACAAGTTTGATGACAAATATTTTACCAAGCAAGTTGAGAAGAAGAAGAAAAAAGGCGAGGGAGAGTTCTTTGAAGCTGAGAAAGAGGTTGGTGTGCTAAACTGCCTTAGTGATCAGTATACTCTTATTATATTTTCTTCTCACTCTTATTTCCAAATTGTAGGAGAAGAATGTGCTTCCTGTAGAAAAGAAGGATGATCAAAAGTCTGTGGACGCACCATTGATTAAAGCTATTGAGGCAGTTGCAGACTTGAAATCCTATCTGGGTGCAAGGTTCTCACTTAAGGCTGGAATGAAGCCGCATGAGCTAGTCTTTTAGAGGATAGTAAAGGGATTCTTGTCCTATCTCTACTGGATTTTTGTTTTTTAGCTTTTTCTTGTCAGTCTTACTCTGCTGAATGTTTTTTTTGGGGGACAATTACAGTCGTATGAACAACGTTAAAGTATAATTCATTGTGCAAGTAATTTTAATCACCCATTTCACCTTTATGTAGTGTGATTTGCTAGTAGTTCTACACCTGTTGAACGTCATGTGATGTCCTTGAATTTGTGGCTATTTAAATGGTAATAAGGATAAGAAATGTTTTGCTTCCCAGCTCTTTTACTCTTTTGTTAAGTACATGAAAGTATGTAGAACTAGAAATTAAATTGGTTTAGGTGTGTTGCCTGTCTCTTATTTGTTCAATTTATTAGCTGATGGATCAAGTGGGCTGTATGCTGGTTGTGTTGAAATATCCCCTTTTTTTTTTAACCCAGAGTGTTGAGTGTAACATTCAAGTTGTATTGGGGCTGCAGCCAATCAAAGAGAGGCATCTGGGTTTTCTATTAACATATTGAACGGTCCAATTAGATTAGGTTCGTCTTTGTTAAGATGAAATCCAAGTGAAGGAACAGAGTACAAGTTCATCCAATTGATTTAGTTAATCTGAAAATTAAAGGTTTTGTATTCGTGAATAAGTTACTATTGACTTCAGTTTAAAAAATAAATTAAAAATATTGAAGGGTCTGATTATTATAAGTTTGTCTCTCAATTCAGGCAAATAAAATATAAAAGAGGGATGAGCCCGAGTCTTTGTTACTTACGAGAATGATTGCAAAAGAATTTTTTTTATACAATTTAGTATGCATAAGTAATAATAAGTTATTTTGTTTATAAGTGAAAATACTAATTTTGATTTGTACTAAGATTAATGAATATCATCACTAGTAAAAATTATGTTTTTATTTTGCAACAAATTTATAAATATTATTTTTCTGTCATTGATGTGTTTTTTTATATAATTAATAAAGATTTAAAAATATTTTTATTAATGAACTCAATCCACTTATAAAAATTTTGTACTGAGTTAGAATTAAATTTAAAAAATAATTTTTAGGACAAGTTTTAAATAATTAGGAGTTGATTCAACCCAATCCATCTATAATAAGTTTATCTGTCACTTAATAACCTACTAGATCTAGGAGAATCAACTAAGATGTTTAAAAGCGTTGTGATAGGAATACATTTCATAATATTATTTATGATATTTGGATATAAATTCACCCTTATTTTGATAATTAAATGTTTAATTTATATTTTAAATTATTTAAATTGTATATTAAGCTCCAATTGAAGAGAAAATTGTAAGAAAAAATTAAAAATGAGTAAAACAGGACCTAAACGTAGGTCTGATGCAACCCACGTTTAAGTTTCTGTAGACCCTTATTTAAGTGAAAATCTGGAGTTAAACGCGAGTAGTTAAACGATGTCATTTAAAACCTCTTCAAATGTCATTTAAGTCTTCTTTAAATATCATTTAAGTAGCTATCATGAATTTTCTATTTGGATTTCTAATCTTGCTCCACTTGCAACCACTTACTCCAAATATATATATATATATATATATTGACATTCAGAAGCCATTTTCATAAATGAAAATCCAAATTTAGGTAGCCAAATCAAGTTCTTAGGATAGATTTTTCTTCTTTTGTCTTTAGGTTACGTTTTTTTTTTTCTGCTTTCATTTCTAACTTTGTATTTGGTAATTTCGGGTTGTTTTAAGAATTTTAGGAGTTTGTACACTTGATCGAAAGATATATTTTAGTTTGGAGCTTCATTGGTACTTTTTAAACCCTTAAGTCTCTTTTATCTCACTCCTTTGATTCATATATTAAAAAACGTGACGTTTAAATTCTAATTGTTCTTTGATATATTTATATATATATATGATATTTTAATTTGATTTTTGGTTGAGGATAAGTTATTAAATGATTTGATTGAGTTCATAATATATATTGGTAATCTTTATTTATTTAAATGCTTAAAGCTTATTTTAACAAGATCATTTAAAATAAAATTGATAGATGATTAAGAATCTAAGAAATTTACTTTAATTGTTAGATAAATCAATAAATATCATGATTTTTAATCACGAGGTTGCTAGTCTTGGAACATAGATTTTAAGATTAATCTTCTTGAACTTTAAACCTACTTTTTATATCTATAGGCGGACTAAACCATAGAATAAGAATAATAAAGATAAGGCATTAAATTAGTCATAATTTTATTTTGATTAAGTGAAGATATCTTAGATTAGGCATTCCAACATTTTTATAACTCAATTGAATTATTAAAAGTCTAAACTTTAGCTAATTATTTAATTTGGTAATCTTTAAGACAATTTGAATTCTTTTATATTAGAAAATTTTAGATTAATTTAGTTGTTTTAATTTCCATTAATTGGCAATCCTAAACTCCTTAGATAATTATAATTCAAATAATTTAGTATTTACAATATTATTTTTGTGAGTTCGATATTTAGAGTCTTGAAAATATGACTTTATTATTTATTAATTGAATACTTACCGCAACAATTAATCTTGAATTAATTTTGTTTTATATATTAATTGATTAATTTATTTAAACTTTATTAATATCTAGACCGACCAACAACACTCGGCTAGTAGAGACATTTAATGGCCTTGTGATGCTGGAAAAAGAAAAAACGCTTGAGCTGTTGTTTTGTTAATGTTTCGAGTCCGTTTGGAGACAATCTCTTCCTCTACCCATTCTCAATAATAATTAAAATCAACCACAAAACATACAACTAATTGCAAGTGGCGTGTTAATAATGACCTGTACAAATTATGGCAAGTCACAATAGTCTATGTTTATGGAAATTCTCACTTCATATTGACATCAAAGATATAATATTTTGCAATAATAAGAACATGAATTCCTCCTTTCAGAAAGTGGCATCTAATTTGTTTCGCAGCCCAGAGGACCCACTCTGGATTGGGTTCATGCATGTCGCCTTATCAAGACAAAACTGCTAATTCTGGTTTTGACTTCACAGACATCGATTTTATGCTCCGGTGGAAATCATTCAACTTCGGAAAAAAAATAAAAAACTCTTATATGAACAGAATACTCTTTCTTTTTCCATGTGACCGCCCTGAATTCAGGCTCACAAGAGTTTTCTTTTTCCATGTTTGGTGTGGCTTGTGGAGTGCACCGGTCAAAGTGACAATATGGGATATATTTAATACATGTATTAAAAATAATTTTAGAATAAAAATTTTATAATATTAATTACATAATAATATATAATATAATAATAAAAATTTTACTGTCATTAATATTATTTATATTTTTAAATTTTTTATTTCATAATTTTAGTTTTTAATTTTGTAAAAATAAAATTTATTTAATTGAGTTTTTAATAAAAATTTAAAATAAAATTTATTTAATTAAAATTTATTATAAAAATAATTTAGTAATAATAATTAAAATATTTTTAAATATATATAAATGCATATTTATTATTAAATATAAAAAACTAAAATTTTATTTATCGTTTCTTATTTATATTTTTATTAAAAGTATATTCTTTAAAAATAAAATAAATATATTTCTATTTTAAATTTTGTATATTTAAAAATAAAAATAAAATAAAAATTTTAAATAATATAATATAACTTTTTAATTGCTAATTTTTATTTTAAAAATTCCTTAATTACTGACTTTCTTATAAATTATTTTTATTAATAATAAATCATAAATTTAATTGTCTCAAAGTACATATTAACAAAATTAAAAAATAAAAAGAGTAAATTATAAGATTGTTATACAAGAGGGTTTTATTTGCGGATCATTAATAAATTTGCTATACTAAAGTTAGTTTACATAAGATACGAGTAAAAATCAAACTTATACTAATATATTTTAGATAAGGCACGTTATCCCATGTTATAACCATTATATGTTCAAGAAAGTTAGCAATTAAAGAGTTTCTAAAATAAAAGTTAGTAATTAAAAAGTTATATGATATTATTTAATTTTTTGATATTATTTTTATTTTTAAGTATACAAAATTAAAAATAGATATATATTTATTTTATTTTTAAAGAATATATTTTTAATAAAAATATAAATAATAAACGATAAATAAAATTTTAGTTTTTATATTTAATAATAAATATCCATTATATATTTCAGAGCATTTTCATTTTCATTTAAAATTTATTTTTATTTAATTATTATTACTAAATTATTTTTATGATACATTTTAACTAAATATATTTTTATTTTTATTTTTTAAATTTTCAATTAGATAAATTTTATTTTAAAAAATAGAAACTAAAATCATAAAATAAAAATTAAAAAACAATATTAATAACCGTAAAATTTTTACTATTATATCACATATTGTCATGTAATTAATATTATAAAATTTTTATCCCAATATTATTTTTAATACAAGTATTATTAATATAAATATACATTCTATAATTAATTTAATTTTAAAATTTAAATTAATAATTTTTTAAGTTATAACTAATTAATTAATTAATTGGAGTTAATTATCTAATTAAAATTGTTATTTTAATTATTCTTAATTATAAAAATTTTATCTTAATAATTTTTATTTTTTAAAACTCTATCTATTTTTCATTTTTTTCAAAATCTCCCTGTATTTTTCATTTTTTTCAAACACTCCATATACAGTAAATGCCACGTCAGCCACCACATCACCTACTACGTCAGCATGATCAACTGCCACATCAACACACCCACCATGTCAGTGTCACATCAGCACATAATAGTTTCAAGGGATATTTGATAATTTTATTAAAATACAAGAAGTATATGATATTTTTATAAACATATGAGGTATTTGATAAATCATGAAAATATAGGGAGTTTAAAAGATATTTACTCTTTTTTAAAATTATAAATCAATCTCTGAATTTTATAAAATTTATAAAATACTTCATAAATATATTTATAATAGGAAATAAGAATTAAACATTTAAACTCAAAAGGTCAAAATATAAAATTTTCTTTTTTTCCAAAAATCTTTTTTTAATTTTTTGTTCCCAGGACTGACTGGCAATAGCCAGTACTAGCCGAAACAGTTGGTATTAATCGATATTTAAACCTAATACATCGTTTCTTGACCAATATGATGCGTACCGGCTAGTACGAAACGGAATTTAAAATACTAGTGAAATTTACAGTTGTCAACAAAAATGAAAAAGTAGATAGAAAGAGAAATTCCTAAAGACGAGCTTTGGAAGACATGTATATACCATGTAGTTGAAATACACTTTAATCCTAATAACTCTCAAATACATGAAAATCATTTATTTTAAGAATAATTTTACCAAAACAAATAATTGTGACCAAATTATATTATAATCGAGAGTAATTATACTGATATATATACATATTTCAATATACGATAAACAAATAAAATATCAACTACACCAAAAGGTATGAACGATATATAGCATATCAGAAACACTCAATCAAGATCCATAATATTATTTATTCTCAACTTTATTATTATTACTATTTATTTTCTCATTCTAAATTATTATCTCATTTTAGCCCCTACTCAACCTAGTAGGCTTATATTCAATAACACGCCGACTCGTCTCATCTTTAATATCTCATCACTATGTAGAAATAAAATCATAAATATAAATATTGGCACAGGGTATCCCCGTCACTTAATCACATTTGGTACCCCGGTACCACTCCGGTACCTAACCATCAACACAGGATATCTCTGAAACTCAGGATAACCTCAATACCACTCCAGTATCTAGTCATCGGTACAGGGCATTACTAGGACTCAAGATATCTCAGTATGTGCTCCACAGACAGATACCTAACCACATCTCATTCATAACTCAAAAACTCAGCAATATTAAAGACCATCAATTATCGCATATCCTAGGTAAGCCACTTATCCATTATAGTTTTTTATCCCAATCTGTCATAAATCAATCTCAATATAACACAAAACCATGTACAAATATCACATTTTTTAACAATATCAATCATAAAACCTATCAGAGATATCAGTACTGTCATCATGTATTATTTTATCATTTCTTAATTACTTGCTTTCTTAGACTCGTATATTTTCACACATACACATATTTGGCTATCCATTGTATATTGTATAAATATACAAAGAACACATTTTACGAATCAATAAATACAATTTTACATGTAACACACAAACATGCAACACACAAATATAAGGGTATAGCCTCAAGTTAACCTTACTCGATCTATGGAAATTATTTATCTCACCCAATCCATTCACCTAATCTGTCTCCAGAACTTTTCTTATGCAAGACTTGAAGGCAAAGTTATGAATACTGGTACGTACTAGTTGAGAGGATTTTTGGCACAGGCCGGGCTTTATACTGTACTAGATAGTATATTGGTCTGTACCAAAAATACCAGCTTATACCGGTCGATATTAGGCCATTACCAAAATATCGAGGGTGGGTATGCATATATAAAAAATTTCGATTGATCGATAACTTTACATCAGTCAGCCGCATGAAATATTTGATAATGAGCGGTCGGCCAATGTTATATAATCAGTCGACCAAATATTTTTGGGGTAATTATACTGTTCAATAAAAACCATTGGTCGACCTATGATATACTATCAGTCGATTGATGATATAATATCGATTGACTGATGGTCCAATTAAAAACACTCCAAGTCAGAATTAACTCGCATTTATTACCTTCTTTCGTCCCTTCTCCCTCCCTCGAGTCTCAACCAGTCGAGCCACTCAACTCTACAGTGAAAAAATCTTCCCTTTTTCACTCGAAACTCAAATTTTTTAGTTTAATCCTTCCTATACTACCTTCCTATGCAAATGTTAAAATCAGGCTAAAACACCAACAAATCTCAACAACATAAATCTTTCCAACAAGTTTCAAGTTTCATCTTCGATGTAATACAGTCAGTTATTGTTTAATGCATCAATTATAAGTGTTTTAGAAGTAAACTTGATATGAATATGTATAGATTGAAATTAATCTTAAATTACGATAGAATTAGGGTTTCATAATTGAGAATTTTTAATTTTATGTGAGATTGAGTTATGTTTTATAAAGTTGAATGTATATTCATGTAAGTAGATGTATGAATGAGCTAATAAAATCATTAATTGTATTTGATTAGGTTGAATTTGGATTTTCTCCAAATTAGGAATAGATAAATTTGGAAAATTTTAATTTTAAGTGAAATTGAGTTATGGTTTATGAAATTAAAAATATATTAATGTAATTAGATGTATAAATGAGATAATATAATCATCAATTGAATTTGATTTGGTTGAATTTAGATTTTTCCCAATTTAGGAATAGAAAATTTTGAGAATTTTCAATTTTTGATGAAATTGAGTTATACTTTATGAAATTAAATGTATATTCATGTAATTAGATGTATAAATAAGCTATATTGGAGATGTATAATGTAAAATCATCAATTGCATTTGATTTGGTTAATTTTGAATTTCTTTAATTAGTTAATTTTGCTTAATGCCTTAATTAATCATATTGATTTTTATAGGTAACTGGAGGGTAGTTCGATTTCAAGTAATGTTGATGATACATTAATCTCTTCAACCAGATTTGATGATCCTGCATGGGCTCATGGCAGACCAGTTCTTGGATCAAGGCACCAAATCATATGTTTGTTTGTGGAAAGACTTTGAGAGTTGAAGGAATTACAAGACCGAGGAGGTATTTGGCTAGAATAAAGGGTGACATGGAACCTTGCAAAAAAGTTCCTCATGATGTAAAATGGCAGATAAAGACCTTGATTAAAGATTACCAGTTAAAGAGGGATAGGAAAGCTAGATTGAGTTTTAGTATTAGTAACAACACTTCATTTCATAGTAGTGATGGTCCTAGTGATGGTGGTCTTGAGATAAGAGAATATTCTTTCATTCTACCCACTAAGAAGGAGCAGTTTAGGTAGGATTAAGGGTGGCCAAAAAAGGAGAAAGTCATCTGATAGTTTCTTTGCTCCAAGAATAACCCTAATAGCTCAATCTTTTATTTATGCCACTATACAACCAAGGGATGCTACTAACCAAGTATATATGGTTATGGCTAGATGGTAATATAATACAGGTGTACCATTAATGGCGCTCACTTACATTATTACCAACCTATAGTAGATGCCATTGCCTTGTATGGTGAAGGTTATAAAGCTCCTTCAGTAAATGATTATAGAGGTAAACTTCTTATCAGATCTGTTACTGAAATGAGAGCATATTTGGAAGATAAAAAGATGTCATGGGTTGTTTTGGGTGTTCAATAATGTGTAACAGTTAGACAAATAGGAGACAGGAGCCGATCATTAACTTCTTGACTCACTCTCACAAAGGAACTATGTTTTTAAAATCAGTTGATGCATCTGGCATGACTATAAACTATGAAACTCTATTTGGGATATTTGATGAGCTTGTTCGTGAGGTTATGCCTAAAAATATTGTCCAGTTCATCACTGACAATGATGCAACTTATAAAGCAGTTGAAAAGAGATTATAAAGTATGTATAATTCTTTCTTTTGGACTCCATGTGCTGCTCATTATATTGATTTGTTGTTAGAAGATATCATAGATAGTAAATGTTTTCTAGTGATAACAAATATTGTACTAAAGGCAAAGAAGGTTAATAGGATTATTTATAATCGTGGATAGATATTAAATTTGATAAGGAAGGAGTTTACAAATGAAAGAAACCTATGTTGCCTTGTAGTTACTAGATTTGCCACAAATTTTTTATCATTATAAAGTTTTCTAATGTTGAAGAAAGAATTGAGACAGATGTTTACCAGTGATAGATGACTATCTTCTTAGTACGCCAGGTTTAATGTTTGATTGGAGGTTAGTACCATTATAGTTAAGGACATAGAGTTTTGGTATAATTGTCAGTTTGCGATAAAAGTTTGTGAGCCTTTGGTTAGAGTACTTCGTCTGACTGATAATGATGATAAGCCTGCAATGAGATATTTTTATAATGCCATAGAGAAGGTGAAAGAAGCTATTAAAAGTAATTTGAAGAATAGATCTTCTTTGTATAGACCTTTCCTTTCAGTCATTAATGAGAGGTGGGTGAATCAGATGTGTTCTCCCTTATTTGCTGCTGGGACATTCTTCAACCCAAGTGTCCACCTTAGCAATGATTACGCAAAAAAGAATGAAGTAAACATAGGGATGTTGATCATCATTACCACCATCATTAGCTATTATATGATTTAGGATCGTCTTATATCACAAATAGTGGTATGTAAGGCAGTTATTCGTGATTTTGGGATGCCTTTGGCAATACGGCAAAGAAACAATCTCAACTCAGGTATAAATTCTTTACTTTTGTTACTTGTTTAAAATTAGTCATTATTTCAATTTGTTTATAATGTTCTCTTTATTGTCTTATAGTTGATTGGTGAGAGCACTTTGGCAGTAGTGTTCTCGAATTGAAAATGTTTGCAATTCACATTTTAAGTCAATATGTTAGGACGACTGAATGTGAAAGGAACTGGAGCATGGAACTAGAGCATATTTGAATTCATTCACTCCAAGAGGAGGAATAGATTGGAGTACAAGAGATTGAATGATTTGGTATATGTAAAATATAATATGAAGCTCTGAGAGAGGTATATATATTTTTATTATCAATATTATATTGAATATAATTTCTAGAATCCAATTAGTGATTGAATTTTATTTATTTATTAGGACTCTATGTAAAACTGTTAGTTCTTTAAATCCTATTTCCTTGAATCATATTGATATTTTAGCGGATTAGGTTTCTGAAGAGCTAACTCTTTTAGATGAGAGTGACTTGGAGGGAGATATTGGTTCGGAGGATATTGACACGTCGTTTAGTTCGATGACATTGGATGATAGTAATGAGTAGTCTCCTCTTAATGATGAGGACCTTATAGTAAATGATAGGTGAATCCAATTGAATTTTAGTGGAGATTGTTCTGAAGAATGAAGATTTATATATTTTCAGGTTTTTTCCCTTTTTTTATTTGCATTTGATGTATATGATAAATTTCACATATGCTAACTATTAATATTATTGTGCTAGGCTTCAATTTCGCTTTATAGAGTTCTTGTGGTGGATTATAACATCAATTGTAGCATTTATATTTTTATGTATTGTTTTTATTGTATGATGTTTGAACTTTGTATATAATTAATTATGGTTATATGATTGGAGGTTGTTATTTGATAATGTTATGCTTTATTG
>JAOXYD010000135.1:13166385-13198328 GCA_028565735.1 Pinacopodium congolense
TTGTTTTAAAACTCAAATAAATCATCAATCATCTAATCCATAGCTAATTTACACATTTGGTAATTTTAAAAATTTTTCAAAATCAATCAAAAATAGTTTTTAAAGTGTTTAAGCCAAAGTAGCCAATTTTAAGCCTTTTTCCAATTTTTAATCAATTCTCTAAATTTTACCTAAATAATTGTAATCCAATCAACCTGGTAATTAAATATCTTTATCCCTGTGGGTTTGACACTCGGTGTCTAAAAAATTACTCCACTTTATTACTTTTGCGATAGGTGCACTTGTCTTAAAAGTCCGTTGGTTTCAAAATAAATTATTTCAAAATCACCCATCATTTTAAAGTCACCTAACTAACGCAATAATGCCATTTAGATTATATAATACACCGACCACAATCCAAAGGCATATGGTAATTATTTTCTCTTATGAAGTAGATTAGTCCATTGAAGTTTTTATGATGACTTTAAGGTCTACGATAAGTCCTTTGATACTTGCTTGATTAACCTTGAGAAAGTTTTGAAACATTGCATCGAAAATAATTTGATTTTAAACTAGGAAAAATGTCATTTTATGGCTTATCAACGGATAATGTTAGGCCACGTAAAGTCTTTGAAAGGAATCAAAGTTGATAAGGCTAATAGTTGTGCTTTAAGACAAATTTTCCTAATTGTTTAATGTGTTATTTTGTTTGTTTAGGTTAAATTTTATATGTTTAGAATTTAGTTTGTTGTTCTTTTTATGATATTTTTTATGTTTATATGTTTTGAGTGTTTAGTAATGATCTTGAGTATGAATTAGATCTTACCAATTTGCATGCTTAATTTGTTTTCAATTGGAATGGAAATAGGGAACAAAGGAAGAAAAGAATAAAAGAAACTCAAACAAGTAAGAATTTTGGTACAATTGACTTTGATGATGCATTAGGTGAACTTCTAGATTGTTATGAAAATTTATGGGTGCAAGAACATCGTATGAGGAACCCATATATCAAATTTCATAACCATCAGAGGTGTGTAAAATAAGTTATAGCCAAAACATCGGGAAGAGCTTAAAGTTAGAAAATCTAAAGAGAAGGAGATGAGGAGAATGTAGAGCAAAAAGACCACAATCATGGCCTAGTGGTCCCGAGACCCACCCTGGAGGCACTTCATATGTGGAATTTAGAGAGTTTTGGCATATGTAAGGGTCCAAAACACTAGAAGTTGTCATTCTAATCATTAGGAGCTTTTCTTAAGAGACTAAAAATTGGTTTTAAAGGCTCTTTAAGGGAGGATCAAGATCAATATCCACTTCCAAGCAAGAACATCTTAACCTGCAAAAATTTCCAGCACAAGGGAGTGAGAGAAGAGTGGCACCTTCACTAGTTTTTATTTCTTCTTCTCTTTAACTATCTTTTTGTATGGATATGATCTTAGTTGGGAGATTGATTAACATCATGGGTAGATGAACCATATTATAGGAATTTCTTTTTGATTATTTTGTTAAATCTTTTTATTGATTTAATGAATGAATTTTTATGAAGTTTGTTGTGCTTAAACCTTGCAATAGATTGAGAGATTGAGCTGGTAATTTATATTATGTTATGTAATGAAAGTTGGCACCCAATAGATTTGCAAATATCCAGTTTATTAATTATTGGGAGATACATCTTGATTAATTAATTGATTGCCCATAGGATTACTTTACAGCTAGCTAGATTTTTAGGATAGTTTTTTTGGATTGAGAGATTACAAGACTAAAAATTTGGTTAGGGGAACTTAGTTACACCTTGTGAGAGAGTGACTAAAACCTTGGGATATCTTGGACTAAACATAATTAAAACTTAGTTATACCTTGAGAGAGAGTAACTAAAACCTTGGGATATCTTGGACTAAACATAATTAAAATCAATAAGATAAGAGAGAAATAAAATAGGGATAAACGTGGTTTCTAATCTTTAATCTGAAATTCAGAATTTCCTGCACATTGCCCTTTTAATTGTTCATTGTTAATTTGTTCTCTGTTAGTTTAATTTTAGTATTTATTATTTGAAATTGTGTCTTACACAAAATTTAACTTATAAATTAAGTGGTGACTAAACCTAGTTTTTGTAGGATGATATCTACTTATACTACAAGTTACAACTAGTTCACTTGCAGTATTACTGTAAAACAAGTTATGTTAGCTCAAAAATTAACAAAGGCTAAGATAAAAATTATTAAATCTCTTTCTTGCCCTTTTAGTATACTAAAGCTACTTTTTTATTTGGACATGCAAGTTTCTATCGACACTTTATTAAATATTTTTTTGAGATCACTCAATCTTTATACAAATTAGTTCAAAAAGATGTAGAACTCCAATTTGTTGAAGTATGTAGCAAAGCATTTAATGAATTGAAAGAAAAGTTGATTATTTTCCTAATAATCTAGCCCCTAAATTAGGGTCTTCCAGTCGATATGATGTACGACACAATTAATTATGTAGTAGAAGTTGTGTTAGGGATTAAATTGATAGTATTTTTAATTGTTATTTAATGTAAATTTACCCTATTTAAGAGTTTAAATGTTTAAATATTGTTTGAAAATGTTTAAATTGTAGATGGATGTTTGAGGAATTATGCAAAAATAAGGAAAAAAAAATATCACATTCTAAACCATTAACGTGGTTTTGGAGTAACCCATGTTAAAAGCCCTTCCAACCCGCGTTGAATGATATAGATAAAGGACATCAATGGTGGTTCGCCGCCATTCAACGATGCCATTGTTCTTAGAATACAACCACTGTTTTTAAGTGGTAGACATGTTTTTAATTAGATTCTTAAAGCTTTTCAACTTATTTTTATCTCTCACTTGTAGCAACTCCTTACTTATACATAGAAGGCTCTCCCAAACGTTTTAAGCATCAATTATAGGAGCAAAACACATTAGTTTTAGATGTTTTTCTTACTATTCTTAGTTTAGGTTGTTTTTAGATAGGTTTTCATTTCAATCTTTAGTAATTGAGTTTTTAAATTTGTTTTATGGATTTAAAAGCTCCACAAACATGATTCAAAGTTAGAATACCATTTAGGGATGTGATTTGGTTCATTATAAAATCTTAATTTCATGTATAGTTATTATTATTTCAAATTAATCATTGTTATGTTGCTTAAGTTAATTATTTTATGTTCTTTAATCAATTACATGTTTTAAATCCATTTTCAGTTAAGTTCAGGTTGTTCAATATGTTAATTAATGCGTATTGAATGATTAGTAAGTTGATATTTGTTTATTTGAGTGCTTAATGATTATTTTAACTTGATCACTTAAGATAAAGTCATTAGATAATTATGGATCTGACTATTGTCTAACTTAGTTATTGGAAAGATCAATAAACAACATGATTTAAACCAATAAATGACCAAACTCTGGTCAATCAAGAGCGTGCTAGTTTTGAAATAGTATTTTAGGACTAGACTTCTTGATGATTAGTTCTATTACCTAAATGTAATGTATGACCAAACTTTAAAATATGACCAATAGAGATAAGACGTTGACTTAACCGTAGCTGTGTCTTAATTTCGTGAGGATACTTTAGATCAGACATCACAAATGTTGAATTAATTAATTAATTGATAACCTAAACATTGGCTGAATATTTGGATTTTGGGTAAAACAATATTGAACTCCTTTACGTTGGTTGAAGTTTTCTAGGAAAGTTTTATAGTCTTTAATTTATTAAATTACAAAATCCAAGCTCTCTTGATAGCTGTAATCCAATTGACCTAATACTTACATTACTTCCTCATAACATTGACATCCAGACTACTTAGTCCACTATATTACTTATATAATAAGTGAACTTGCCTGTACGTTAGTTTTAAATCAAGTTATGAAATTATGCTAAAAATTGAATTAGGTAAACCAACAACAAATTTTTGGCACCACTGTCGAGTATGTAACTATAATATTAGGAATATATCATTATTAGTTACTTTATAATTTATATTATTCCTTATGTTGTTTTATTTATTATTTTCAGAGTTGATTTGATGTTTAGGTCAAACTTCTCTATCTTCATTATGTTTTATTTCTATTTTTATTATGAGTGATCTTTTTTAGGACTTTGCTTAGTCATTAAAACTATGTGGTGGAAGCAAGACCATTGGAATGATTGCCAATGGTATAAGCCTAAAGTTGAGAACTTTAACTAAATAGGTCAAAATGTGCATTTCGATAATACCTATGCCTTCGATTCCGATGATTACCTTAATTATTCTTAGCCTAAACAATCTTTTTTTAAATAGCTTTCACATTTTTATGATCAACTGTATTCTGAATGCTTAGATGATGTTTTCACTGATAATTGGCTAGATCATTCTGATTATTTCAATCTTAATAAGGATGCATTTAACCAATCTCATCTTGTAAATCAATCTCATCCTAAGCATGATAAAAAAACCATGGAAGAAATCCTAAAATCAATTAAAGTAATTATTCATGTAAAGCTAAGTGAAAATGTTAATGATGAGCCTACACTAGCTTTAGGTGAAGCAAATTATGAAACTGTTAAATATGAGCACCAAAGTCAGGTTGTTGAAAAAAAAATGGTTAAGGAACTTCAAAAAGCATGTAAGGGAATTAATTTTTTAGGTATTTCAGCTTTTGATCCTAGTATGAAAGATGTATACCTAGATTTATTACGTTATTTCTTCATTAAGGGTAAAATTTTTTAATTCAAACTTCTATTAGATGGCATATGAATAATAAAACTATTGGCTTGTTATCATTCAAAGGATAAAGCAAAGAAGTTAAGTATTATACCTAGGAAGAGATTGAAAATTCTCTAACCTTAGGAGGCTAGCTAAAAGACCATAAAGAAACATTTGTTAAGAGGCAACTCAATCATAAAAGTAAGATGATGTGCTTCAATAAAGGTTTGGTGTGCCTTGAATAAAGTTTGAAGTGTTTTTAGTGTATTTGATTTAGCTTGATTAATTTTAGAGTGATTTTCATAAGTTTTGAGTATTTAAACTTTTGATTCTTGAGCAATTTGATGGACAACCCTCTAAATTTTGACAAACCTTAATTTAGTAAACATTTGCGGAGCTTTTAGGATTAAATTCACTTGGAAATTTATTTAAATAATCCATCAACAATGGTCTAACAAACCATCGTTGAAGGCTTGCTTAACCCGCATTAATCTTTGCGTTCTGAACCATCAATGACAGGTATCAAAAGCATCGTTGATAAACTGTTCAATCGTCATTGATCTTTGTAGAAACACAAAATGACGCAGTTTAAATAAAAATACTTTTCCTATTTTCCTTTTATCTTCCCCCATACACCCTCTCACCCCTGCAAAACTACCTTAACTATTGGTTACCACCAATTTTCTCTCATTTTGTTCTTAAAACTCCTGCTTTTTTATTCCTTTCTTTAAAATTTCACTCGCTTATCACTTTTCATTACTCAAAACCCTAAAATTCTCCATTTTCACACCTATACACTGTTCACCACTAGCCTTCACCTTTCTCTTTAAATTTTCTCCATTTTTGTTGATCTATTAAGCATAATTTTAGTACCATTATACTCTACTCCTCCCCATTTTTAATTTGGTACCAATTTCATCACCTATCTTACTCATTGCCGACAAAGGAATATTTCAATTATGAAAATAACATTCTAGTGAGGTTGATTAGAGATTACCATTCACTTAAATCCATTTTTAACCTTTACCACTCACTTAAATCTATTTTTAACCTCCTTTTGACCACTTTTTTGCACAATCTGTTGATAGATGAAGCCCTGTGCTTATATTGATACCTCTTCCCGTAAGAGGGCTACTTTTAACCTTGATCGTTTCACCCCTTAGAAAAAATAAACTTGGTATACGACGCATTGAGGTAATGATCTCATTATAGAGCTATTAGTGGCACCAAGGCTCACGTCCTAGTTCGATGTCTCCAATGCCTTCTGAGCTCTAGGCTAGGACCATATCTTATCAGTTTTTGGCTATACTACGCTACCTTGATTTGCAATTTTTATCGGAATATTGAGGCTAAGGAGGAGGTTGATATCATTGAGGTTAGGGGTATCGTGAGAGGTACTCCTATTCTTATTACTCATGCTTTCATTTTAGACCTTTTAGGAGTACTCAATGAGGGGGGATGTTTATGTTAAGGTGAGGGATACTTTCTATGGAAATTCAGTATCATTTGATCGCATTGAGGGATACTTAATTAAGACAGGCCCCTGAGCATTCAGTACCTCACATCTAAGGCTTAGAGAGCATATCATTATGGCACTACTTAATGTTAATGTTACCCCTATGGCTAGTAGGCTAAATGAGGTTTGATTTATCATTGTATATATTTTATATAAGTTGTTGCACGAATTAGCCTCAATTTGAGGTCTTCCAATATTTGGTTTCGTTATCACTACCATAGAGAGGTTATTCAGATGTAGAGACCTAGCAAGAACTTTTGTTTCCCCTATTTTTTGACTAAAATCTTTTAAGCACCAGGAGTTTCTTTAAATGATAAGGTGACACTAGAACTTGCAGGAGCATCGATGATTTCATATTCCACAGTTAGGGTATTGAAGTATGTCTAAGTCTGAGGTGAATGAGATAACCTCATTGCCTAACCTTTGGAGGAGGGTGAGAGACTTAATGACCCTACTATTTAGTTTATAGCTACTACACCTGAAGAGTTATGAGTAAGGTGTCTTCTAAGGTGATACCAAGTGTTCATCCTTCACCTCCAACTTCTCCTAGTTTTATGCCTCCTTTTGATCCACCTTTTGATGATTTGATGTCTATTATTTTGAGCATAAAGCCATCGTATGGAGCCTGGCTTCTCCGAGCTTGGTTTTAGCATGACTGCCATTCACAGTCAAATGGATCTCTTAGAGCTATGAATGAAGCAATTGGAGGAGTATCAGAAATCCTATGACCAGCGCCTTAGTAGCAAGTTGTTTTGGTTTGTTCCTTTTGTTCTAGGATGTTTTGCTTTTGTTGTTTACTTTCTGTAAGTTTCTGTTTACTTCTTATTAATTACTTTTAATTGTATTTCATTGTTTTCAATCTTATTTCTATTATTTCAATTGTACTATGACTCCTTGGATGTATTTAGCTCATATTTATATAGTGGAGTATGTTTTTCTATGATTCTGGTGCTTTTATCTTTTGTCCTTAATTTTTAGATGATTGAAATTCACATTAACAGAGTGTTATCATGATCATATTTATACGGATGTTTTTCTTTCCTTTCTCTTAAATTTTATACTTCATTATTGGATTTCTAAACATTGAAGACAATGTTTAATTTAAGTGTGAGAGAAGGATATATCACTTGATTACACTTGAATTTTTCTTGTCTTATAGCATATCATTTTGTTATCTTTTTATTTATAGTACATAATTTGTGGAAAATTTTTCAAAATTTTCTCTTGTCATAAAAAATTTTCCTTTTGACTTCGATTATTCTTTTGATTTGAGATGATATATTATTAATTAATCATGTTAACTAACAAATAAAATGGATTTCTTCATTATTTTGGATGATAAGTACTTGATGATTATGATTTTCTTTGTATAAAATGTATATTCCTAAGTGATTTATGACTTAATTTTAACATTTTCATCATCACATTTCAGTCAAAAAATTAAAAAAAATGAGTTTTAAAAGTTTGAATCAATGGGTAAATAAATTCACTCCATTAACTTTTAACCGAGAAAAAATTAAAGTCATTGAGGAGTGCTAGTAGCTAGTTGATCTAATGTAATTTCGATAAGTATCAAGAATTGTTCATGACAAGATGCTCACTGTCGTGTAAAAAGACTAAATGATATCTCAACCAAGCTTCTAAGACTCACTTTTGTGTTTTTATGTTATTAATAAATAAAAGGTCTGAATTTGTTTAAGTGGTGATGCATTTTACTTTATGAATATTCATTTTATATTAAAATATAATTTTTATGATTCAGGTTGAAGTTTAAAGAGGCATAAGTTATTTAAATTCACTTGTTAATTGACATGCTTGATTAAAGCAGTTTGTTGATTTGTTTCATAATCGAATGATTTAGGAAAAGGTTTCAATGATTGTGCTTGAAGAATTTGATTTTTCCCTATAATTATAGGTTATTTTGAAATCAATGATGGATTGACTTGTTTTAGGAAAAGCAAATAATTAATTATGGGGGAATTGTTAGAGATTAAATTGAAAATATTTTCAACCGTTATTAAATGTAAATTTACCCTAGTTTAGTCCTTAAATGTTTAATTATTGTTTAGAAATGTTTAAATTACAAATGAATGTGAATAAATGAGGAATTATGCAAAAAGAACCAAACCATCAACGTGGGTCTAGACTAACCCACATTAAAGGCCCATACAACCAGCGTTGAAGGATGCAAATATAGGATATTAACAATGGCTACTCGCCCTTCAATGGTGCCATTATTCTTTAAGTCCAACCACTGTTGATAGGTGGCAAACATGTTTTTAATCAGATTCTTCAACATTTGCAGCTTTTTATCTCCCACTTATAAAAGCTCATTCCCTATATACAAGGGCTCTCCCAAACATTTTAGGGAATAGTTGTAGGAGAAAAAGACATTAGTTTTAGTTGTTTTTCAAATTGTTCTTAGTTTAGATTGTTTTTAGCAAGGTTTTGATTTCAATATTTTGTAATTGAGTATTTCAGGTTGTTTTGTGGATTCAAAGGCTTCATACACATGATTTAGAGTTAGAATGCCATCTGGGGATGTGAGTTAATTCATTCTAAACTCTTAATTTAGTGTAGTGTTATTATTATTTTGAATTAATCAATGTTATGTTGCTTAAGTTAATTATTTCATGTTCTTTGACTAATTGCATGTTCTAATTTTATTTTTAATTAAGGTCAGAATGTTAAATTTGTTAATTGATTCTTATTGAATGATTAGTGAGTTGATCTTTGTTTATTTGAGTCCTTAATGCTTATTTTAACTTAATCACTTAAGATAAAGTCATTAGATAATTAAGGATCTGCTTGTTGTCTACTTTAGTTATTAGCAAGATCAATAAATATTATGGTTTAAATTAGTGAATGACCAAACTCTAGTTAATCATGAGAATTCTAGTTCTGAAATAGGATTATTGGACTAGAATTATTGACCTTAAGGCCTATTACCTAAGTATGATGAATGACTAAATTTCAAGATAGGACTAATAATGATAAGACATTATTTTAACTATAGCTGTGTCTTGATTTCATGAAAATATCCTAAATCAGACATCACAAATGTTAAATCATTTAATTCATTAATAACTTAAACCTTGATCGAATAATTAGAATAAGGTAAAAAAAACCTTGAACTCCTTTACATTGATTGAAATTTTCTATGATAGTTTTGTAGTCTTTAATTTATTAGATTATAAAATCTAAGCTCTCTAGATAATTATAATCTGATTGACTTAGTACTTACATTAATTTCTCATGGGATCGACATTCAGACCCCTTAGTCCACTATATTACTTGTGCAATAGATACTTGGTTTTAAATAAAGTTATGAACTTGTGTTAAAAGTTTAATCATGTAAACCAATAACAACATACTACGAGTAGATGGTATGAGTCTTAGGTAAAATATGCATTGGAACTTCAACAAGTAGCTCTCTAAATTTCTCCTAAGACTCATATAAACTCTCACTCTCATATTGCACAATTGAAGAAATCTGGTTTTTTAGTTTGGCTATCTTGGCTTGGGGAAAGACTTTAGTTAAGAAATGATTGGGTAGATCATCTTAAGTAGTAATAGAACCAAGTGGGAAATTATTTCACCAAGTGCGAACTCTATTTTAAAAGGAAAAAGGGAATAGCTTAAGATTAAGCGCATTATCTGAAATATCATGGCTTCTAAAGAGATTGCAAATATCTATGAACTTTCTTAAATGATCATTTGGATTTTCTAAGGATGAGCAATCAAATTGTGAAGACTTAATTATGAAAATGATCCCATGAAAAATTTTAAAATCATCAAAGTCTATCTTAGGCCTAATAATGCTAGATTTAGGTCCACTCATATTTTGCATAGTCAATTAAATCATGGTTGGTTCTCTAAATGCTTCATGAAGTTGTACAACTAAGTGCTCATAATATTATATTTCTAATTTAGACTTAATCCTAACTAAATATTTATGTAAGATAAATACAAGCTCAGAATCAAGTCAATAATGGAAAAATGAGAAAACAAACAAGAAATAAAAAGAGAAGCAAGCAAGCAAAAAAGCAAAGCAAACACAATAAAACAATACTTGCAACTCTAAAGTAATTGGCACTGATATATTGCTAATATCATAAGATATTTTTTCCAAGTAATGGTGCCAAAAATTTGTTATTAGTAGGTCTAACACTAATTAATCTCAAATAAATCAATATTTAAACATGCAAATCAAATTCAATTCAAGACCAACTATTATAGCAAATATACTGGTCAATAAGTAATAAAATAGAGTATTGTTAAAACTCTGCATGTTGAACCCACGAGAAAAATACTATAAATACTAGTTCACTAGGATTACAATTATCTAGAGAATTTAAGATTGGGAATTAAAGAGAATTAAAGCAACTAAAATTAACTTAAAAGCTTCCAAATAATGAAAAGGAATTCAAATTGTCTTAAAGATTATCAAATTGAATAATTAGTCAAGGTTTGGTCTTCAAATGATTCAATTGAGTTATAAAAAGGTTAGAATGCCTAATTTAAGATATCTTCATTGAATCAAGACATTGCTATTATTAAAACAATACCTTTTTTATGATTAACGTAAATTAAAATTTGGTAATTAATCAAATTTAAGCATTAAGCTTAAAGTTCAAGAAGTTTTAACTTAAAAATATCTTATTTCTATATTATTATTTCTAGATTAACATTCACATAATTAACCAAAGTTCAGTCATTTATTAATTAAAATTATGTTATTTATTAATTTATCTAATGACTAAAATAATTGGTCACGAGTCCTTAATCATCTATCAATTTTTATCTTAAACGGTTGAGATAAAATAAGTTTTAAGTATTCAAATAAAGGAAAATTATCGTTTAATATACATCAATAACTCAATCAAGGCATTTAATAACCTTTTCTTTAACTCAAGTGATTGCCAGGTCAATTAATGGACGCCTATGTCTAAAACTAATCGTGCCTATCTTCTAATACAGTAGCTGGGCCAACAAACTGCTTGTTCGAGTTTCAATGTCATTAGAAGGTGGAACCCATAATTTCCAAGCCGTTAATAACACCTTGTACATTGAAGTGACTTTGCCTAGGAGCATTCATCTTTGTGTAATTTAGTTTTATACCCAGAAGCCATATATTCTCGCAAGGGACCTTTGAGCTGCACAGCAATGTTACAGCGAAGTCGCTGTTGTAGGTTCCACGGATATTTCGCATAATGATGTTGCTTAGTTTTACCTGTGATGGCTAAGGAAAATAAAATAAAATAAAATAAACAGAAGAGTTAGTCTTATGTTAAAAGACTTGATTAGCATGAGTAAAGAAAGCTCTACTACGGACAATTTGATTAACCTTAGAAATGTCACAAGAATTGGAAGGACAGTATTTTTGATCGATGATTATGGGGTTAGACACGTTGGTCATGAAAATGTCTTGAAAAATGATGTTTGAAGCACTGCCACCTGGAGATCCTGGCCATGTCTTCACTCGAACTCCATTTGTAGTGCCATTGATAGCGCAGTTCCTGACGTTAATCCCTGTCACGTTCTCCTCATTTTCCCTCTTCCCGAGACTACCTATACTGGAATTTTATTTGGTTTTAGGAAACAAAACATAGAATACTGAAAGTTTATGCAGTTAAACTAGGACATTACGAACAAGGTGAGCCTCTAAAAGTTCTGGAGTACTTTTACAAGGTACGCAATTTGAATTCTGAAATATTGTTTCCAGAAAAAATAATAGAGCTCTACCTAATTCCGTGGCCTGGACCACATTTGATGTCAATAACAGATATGTTGACGCTACCAGGTCCCATGGATACACAATCATCACCAACACCAATGGTTGAAGAAGTGATGCTGATGTTTGAGGACAGACTAATGTGGATTCCATCAGTATTTGGGCTATCCCAGGGAGCCGTAACTGTGATATTCTGGATATTGATGTTCTCGCTTTCATGTATACCAACATGAAAGCCCTTTCCGTTCGACAAAGTTATGTTGCTGATTGTCCCAAATGAAACATTATCGAACTTGAGGGACTGTATTGAACAAATTTAGCAGATTATGATTTACAGTTGAAACAGCAGTTAATTTGGGAACTGCTATTTCTGAATTCAATGGATTCACAGAAATAACGATCAGAACTTACTGTCACCAACTTTTCGCATGTCGTTGATTTATGGCAGCTGGGATCTTTCCAGGCTTCTACTCCTCCCTGAGCATCTAATTCTGTCAATCCTGCTTCTCCAGAGATTACAATTCCTCTCAGATGTTTAAACTCAATCCAGTTAGAATCTGGGAAGGCGTCCAAGCTAGCTGGGGCCAATAATTGTCCTTTGATGATTACCTTTGGGGACTGGTTGTTATAGCAAGGTCCGCCAAGTGAGATTGAACCAACTAAGAAAACTCCCTCGGGCACATAGAAAGTGGAGTTTCCTTCACAACTGCATGCAGCATCCCACGTTTCTGAAAATACCTGCTTGATTGACAAGAAGGCATACCCCAAATATCGATGCTTTAGATTTGTCCATTTCAATTACAAAAGAAAAGTTTCCCTGTTAAGTTCTTAGTTCTTACAATGTACCCTGTCCATACACCTTTTATTATAGATAACTAAATTAAAGATCCAAACTTTATGAATTTTCCTGTAAGTTTTCTGTACGTCTGCTCCTTGTAACAAAATCTTGAGGATAATATTAACGAACTCTGGCTTAAATTACATATACCCCTCACTTTATTCTTGGCATCTCGAGTTTTAGCCATTCCCTTAAATTTAACCCAAAAAAAAAAGAATCAAGGATAAGGAATATATACCAAGCTGTTATCAGTCACCCCATCACCAATTGCCCCAAACTCAGTAACATCAAAAAATCCTTCGGGCAATTCAGGAGGTTCAGGTGATGGATTAGGAGCACAGCGATCTTTTCCTGATAGTCCCACATCTGGTTCAGGAGATTCAGGTGACAGGGCAGGAATTAATTCTCGAGGTGAATCATATGGTGCTTCAGCCAAAATTATTGTCTCAGGATTTGATGATCCACCAATGGGTGATGACCCAGGGACTGCTACTACATAGCTAGTTCTAGAGAAAGCTGCATAAATAGCTAAGATAATACACAGGCTGAATTGAAGCATTCCCTTTCACTTTAACAAGCAAGATAGGACTACCAACTTGTGACCTGATGCATAATATGGCTCACTTTTAAGGTGGTGTTGTCGTTGCATCTTAACCTTTAATTTCTAGTAAACGTATACAACGAACTAACTGCACTTAAACCATACATTAATTTTCTAAAACGTTGCTTAACCTTTTTGTTAGAGTTTCCCTAAACTTAATTATCCCTTTAATCTAACATCTTATTGAATTTGAGTTATTGTTTGGTTTTACAAATAATGAATTGGTAGTATGACATAATATTTAGTTACCACCTGCAATAAGTAACATGTTAGAATTGCCATCTTTATTACTTGCCAACGAGAGGGGTTTTTTTTTTTAATATGAAAACAGGAATATGGTTTCAATGCAGCCAGAGGCCAAAAACTGATGCAATTAACAGACCATATCACGAGGTATAATGTCTATTATTTCTGCTAACGTTTACGAAAGATTCTTAACAAAATTGTCCAGGAAAAGGGCATATGTAAAAATTTCTTTAGTGGTTTGAAATATGGCAGAAATAAAATTCTTTGATTTCTCACCTGATAATTTACAGAGATTATACAGCTGCAATCTGGACAGGCATGCACGTTAAAGGAGTAGGATTCAAGGGCATGCACAATGTCAATGTGAACCAACTGCCATAATGGGTATACAGTTACAAGGCTTCACCACATTTTTGAGATAAAATTGCATTTTAATTCAGGGTTGGTAGCATATTTACAACTTAACCTTCTACACGGTTAAAAGTGCTGAGGCTCTGTGGAGCAGTGGTAAGGATGATGTTGAAGTAATGTATTTCATTCACTGTTCTTTTGGTACATAAGCAACATGAACTAATGTTGGATTGCATAACATAGCATGCGAAAACTCATCCTCTGACCTCGCGAGACTTGAATATTCGGACAACCTATGTTGTCATTTTAGAAAAAGGAAGGCATTAGCAAGAAACGCCATTGGAAAATAATGCATTTTTCCACGTCTTTTTTTTTTAATTTTTAGAAAAAATTTAATGACAGCATGAACATGAGGTAATCTCATTAGGATTACTGCCACTGTCATCTAATTGCCAATTAAATTGGCTTCCTATGGTCTTAAAACTAGTAAAGATAGAGCAGTTGTCTTTATGTTTATTGAACCGAATACTTTCATAGTAATTATAGCAAGAGTTTACGTTTAATATCAAGTTCATTAATTTAAAGCGTCAGATAGTTTTAATTAATTAGTCGACTTATAGACGTTAGGAAGGAATCTCACTCAACAGTTTAGTATGTCCGTCATTCAAATATAGTTTTTAAAGCATTTTAACGCTTTATCATCATCATCATCAATATGGCCGTAAGTCACAGCATATTGGTTGAATCCCATGGAATTTAACATCCCTGATCTAATTAATGAGCTTATCTATAACACTGAATATAGGAACGCTAGCAGGTATTTAAGTCCCAAAATAGTACTTTGCGGAAGAGGTAAAAATACAGAGGTGTAAAGCCTAAACTATAATCTGTATTATTACATAAATTGCTGTCAAATATAAATAAGAAACATGCTTATATATATAAGCTTACAAACCAATTCCTAATTAACTAAACTATCTAGTATTTAACTTAAATAGTGATTCTAATTAGGACTCTTAACTTATTTTTATCTAATAACTATAATTTCAATACAAGTTTATTTTCTAACATTCCTTCTTAAATTTGTAATTCAGTCTTTAATAACTCCAAGAATGTCTCTCAATCTATAGAAATCTTCATATTTTAAAACATTGATAAACATATTGGCAACTTGATCTTTAAATATCACATGCTTCAATTGAATCTCCTTTGCTCCCAATGCATTCTCTTATGAAATGGTACTTGGTATATATATGTTTACTTCTATCATGAAAAATTGGATTCTTTCCCAAGGCAATAAAAGACTTATTATTAATAAAAATATCCAAAGCTCCATCCTATTAAAATTTAAGCTCTTTTAATAACTTCCTCAACCAAATAATATGACAAACACAAGAAATAACTACAACACACTCATCTTTACAATTTAAAAGAGTAATAATTGGTTGTTTATTTGAACTTCAAACAAACACGACACTTTCCATAAAGAAAAGAAAATCACTTGTACTTTTTCAATAGTCGATGTTTCCTCCCCAATCAATGTTACTAAATGCAGATAATCTAAAATCATTTACAACAATATAAAATAAGTCATACTCTTATATTCTCTTAACATATCAAAGAATTATCTTTGCCACTTTTGTGTGCGTCAAAATTAGAGCTTTTATGTAACGACTAATAATACCAACTTCATACAAAATCTCTAGTCTTGTACAAGTTAAAAATCGCAACCTTCTAATCAATCTTCTAAATAAAGTAGGGTTTACCTTTTTTGCATTATCGAACTTAGAAAACTTGATCCCACATTCCACTAGGGTAGAAACTGAATTAACTCTATTCATTTTGAACTCTTTTAAAACCACTTTAGCATAAGTATTTTATGAGAGAAAAATCTCATTATCACTTTGCTTCACTTCAATTCCAAGATAATAAATCATAAGCCCCAAATCAGCCATCTCAAATTCTTTAGTTATTTTCTTCTTAACTTCTTCAAACATTGTAGGATTATTGCCTATAAAGAACAAATCATTAACATATAAATAAACAGACATAATTTCTCCATTCTTATTCTCCTTGACATATAAGACGTGCTAAAAGTGACATTTTGAGAAACCATCCTTTTGAAAATGTTCACCAATAAACAAGCTTGTTTAAGACCATATAAGGTGTTATTTAACTTTAACTCCTCATCTTCTTGTCCTTCAACGAAATAACCCAATGGTTGTTTCACATAAACTTCTTCTTCTAAAGTTCCATTCAAGAAGATTGATTTTATATCCATTTGATAGATCTTCCATCTCTATTGAGCTTCCAATGAAATGATCAGTCGAACAATCTTAAAGCGAGCCATTGAAGCAAAGATTTCATCATAATCAATTTCAAATTTTTAAGTGAATTATTTTGCAACAAGTCGAGCTTTATACTTCTCTACTTCTCCTTCTGCATTTTTCTTCAATTTATAAATCCACTTCACTGCTACAAGTTGCTTCCCTTTTGAAAGATATATTAATCTCCTATTATCATTTATTTTAATTGATTTCATCCATTCATCCATAGCAAATCTCCATGTTTCTTCTTTAATAGCTTCTTCAAACGTCATTGATTTTGTATCTGATAACTAAAAAATTAGAGTAAAATCATTGATTTCTTTTGTTACTTCATATATTTCTCCTAAACTCCGCATATGATGTGACTTCTTGAAGGACCTTTATGGAGACATAATCACTTGAGTTGTTTATACTTCACGTGGAGGAGTTTACAGTGTAACAATAGTAACAATTTGATTCTAGGATTTATCTACATCAGAAAATTCATCAAACAAAAGAAAAAAAGTTATAATTTTCATACTGTGACATTCCACTTCCATGAGCCTTCTTCATCAAACTCAACATCTCGACTAATAATTATTTTCCATTATGAGAATCATAAAATTTATACCCCTTTAAGTTTTCAATATAACCAATAAATATGAACTTCTGAGTCTTATCTTTTAATTTACTTCTCATCTCATCAAGGACATGAACATAACCAACACTTCTAAATACTCTCAAGTGTGAAATTCTTATTCTCCTTCCACTTCATGCTTCTTGTGAAGTCATTTGCATTAGATTCTTTGTAGGACTACAATTATTCAAATATACCACACATGCTACTGCTTCAGCCCAAACACCTTTGACATCCTCTTACTCTTTAACATTCTATGAGCCATGTTAAGAATAGTTTGCATGCTCCATAACCTTATTTTATTGGGATGATCTCGGAACCGTTAAAGAATATCAAATACTAAAGTTTTCATAGAATTGATTAACTTTATTTTATATGAATTCACCTCCTCGATCAGTCCAAATGGATTTAACTAGAGAACTACTTTCATTCTCAACTCAAGCTTTGAATTTCTTAAACATTTTAAATGCTTCAAATTTTTCCTTCAAAAAAGAAACTCAAATTTTGCTAGTATAACTATTACTGAACAATAAAAAGTTCTTACTCTTTCTATATAAACTTGGTATGATAGGACCACATATATCAGCGTACACTAATTCGAATGATTGTGAGCTTAAGATAAAGACTCCTCTGAAAATCTCTTCCTAGACTGCTTATCATACATACAACCTTAACAAACCTGATCAGGATGACTTATGAAAGGCAATTCATGTGCCATTTTTTTCTTGAACAATAGCTCTAATCCACCAAAATTCAAGTAGCCCAATAGCCTTTAAACACATGGGCTATCTTAATTGATCTTTAGTCTAATCATTTTACTCTTCAACATCAGGACTTTTGCTATCAATCTCCTTTTTATATTTCGTATGACTAATCTACTCTTGTTTATCTCTATTCCATAGCCTTTCTCAAAATATTGTCCAATACTCAGTATTTTTTTTCTCAAGGAAGGAACAAAATAAACATGAGATATAAACTAATGATCTCCATTCCTCATTCTAGTCAAAATTTCTCCTTTACCTTTAATTGGAACTTTAGCTTTATCACTAAAAGAAATATTGTTTTTGACATATTCATCAAAACTATAAAATAAATCTTTATTACCAGTCATATGATTGCTAGCTCATAACTCAAGATACTAAGACTCCTCACTCCTTTCTTTGTCACCATTTCAAATTAATAACAAGGAAGATCTTTAATCATCATCTCCTTCTTTAACCTCAACACAATTTGTTTTTTCTTCTTCATTTGAACTCCATTTACATTGCGCTGGATAATGACCAAATATTTTGCAATTATAATATTATATATTAGATCTTCAATCACAATCTCGTTAAAATGATCCACCTCTACCACGTCTTCTTAGATTTTATTGCTAAAAATCTAACTCTTAATTGTTATTAGAATTATGTCTGCCTTCCTTCCTCTTCCATAATTTTCACAAGTCTAACCTCAACCATGACTTCTACCTCCTTGTCCTTTACTACATTCATGTTGTTGATTGTCTTCTTTTTCATTCAAATCCACCTTCACTTGCAACACTTGGGTAACTAGTTCTTTTCTTTTCTTCAATCTTTCTTCGTAGACTTGCAACGAACCCAAAAGATGGTCTACAAAAATCAACTCTAAATCATTTAACTCTTCAATGGTAATCACAATATAGTCAAAGTTTGAAATTAGCGATCGAAGAATTTTTTTCAATTACATTAACATCTTTCATCGTCTCTCTATATCTCTTTAATTGATTCACAACGATCAAAACTCTACCAAAATACTCTTTGATAGATTTGGAATCCTTCATCTTGATATTTTCATAGTCACATCTCAAAGTTTGTAAACACACTATAATCACTTTGTCTCTCTCTTTAAAACAATCATGTAAAATCTCCCACGCTTCTCTTATTGTAGTTGCAGTAGATACCTTCTCAAACATAGTCTCATCTAAGCATATATGAAAAAAGAGTGACTGCTTGTTGATCTTTCTTTCTAACTTCCAGCAATGCTTCCTTTCATACTATCATTAATGCTTCTTCATGCTCCGGGTGATCATAAATTTTTTTTTTATAATATCCCACACATTTTGTGATCCTAACAACACCTTTATTCTGATGCATTAGTTATCATAATTTTCTTTGATAAGTTTCGAAAATAAAAAAATAACATTCCAATCATCTTAGTTTTTGTTTAGAGATCAACAAATCAACAAACCAACAATTTCTTCATCCAATCTCTTATCAATTTGATGATGTCCCCATGTCTGTAGGCCAGTGGTTAAGACTACTTTGTTCTGTGAGAGGTCTTGTGTTCAAATCCTGCCAAACGAACCAAAGTAAGCTTTCTTTTTTTCTTTTTAGGCAACAACATTTATGGGTTCCTATTTTGAAAGGTCTCCCTCTCTCTCTATGTCTCCCTTTCTCTCTTGTTTTTAATCTCCCTTTTCTTCAACTCACAGTCTTCACCTCACGTCACCCTCTCTTCTTCTTCTTCTTTTTCTTCTTCTTCTTCTTCTTCTTCTTCTTCTTCTTCCTCTTCCTCTTCTTCTTGTGTTTTCACTTTCTTTGTAGGTTCCTGGACAAACACTATCTGAGATGCTAAACACAAGGTGCAAAGACTAAACTATAATATGTATTATTGAGTAAATTGCTGTCAAATATAAATCAAGAAACATACCCATATAAATAGGCTTACAAACTAATCTTTAATCAACTAAACTATCTACTATTTGACTTAAACAATGAATCTAACTTTTAACTCTAACTAGGATTCTTAACTTATCTTTATTTAATAACTATAATTTAAATACAAGTTTATCATCTAACACTTTGGAACAAAGCTGACCATGAAATTAATTTTGTTTGTTTGTGCCTTCAAGCTATTACAAGAAATGGTGGTTCTGTTTCTACTTATCAACTAAAAAATTTTCGACCATCTCTAAGATTTTAGATTTGATTAGCTCAAGTATGTGTTTTCTACTGTTACAAATGAGCAATGAATCAGTTTCAAATTAAAAATAACCTATGATCGACAAGGTGGGGGGAATTGCATGCCAGCGTATTTTACTCTTGCATTGACACACTTGGAGGTGAAAGGCTTAGGACCGATGTACTTCAAATTGATGTTGGACAAATGAACTCTTTCACAAGGAACCTGGTGACTGCAGGTAAGATCCACGGCAACGTTTGAGGTTGTTGTTCCAAAAACGTTAATGAACCGAATATCGCTGATCTTCACTCTTGATGGCTGCTTCCAAACAAAAAGATCAGCATATTAGTACGTAATCATATGTTTGTTATGATAATAAAGACATTGAGCTGTTACTTAGATGGCAAAATAAAAGGTAAGAGCATGAACCTCATTAGAATCTCCGTAGGACTGATCAATAATAATTGGGTTTTTGACGTTTTCCATGTTGATGTCCCTGAAAGTCATGTCTGTAGCTTGACTTGGTGGTGAGCCTCCCCATGTTTTGATTCTGAGTCCATTTGTAGTGCCTTTCAGAGTGCAATTACTGACCATGATCCCTTTCACATCCTTCTCTTCCGGGTACTTGCCAAGACTACCAATACTGTTGTTGCAAGCAATGAGCACATTAGAGTTGCACGTCCTGATGGAAGAAACTACGTTGTAGAAATAGATATACTGTTTGCATCAATTATATTTCATTTTTATCACTAGTTACTTGCAATCGTAATCATATCAACTGAATTATTACTATTGACTATGAATGGTGTGAGTCCCTTGTCCCTTTTCAAGAAAACCTTGGTTCGTGTTAATACAGCATTGAAGATTCACCTGATGCCATGTCCAGGGCCACAGGTCACTTTAGTGACACTAATATTTGTGCTTCCTTGAATGATACCAACGCAATCATCACCAGTCTCAATAATACTTCTAGCTACTTTAACTTGATTAGATTGGCTTATATGAATACCATCAGTGTTAGGGCTATCTCCTGCAGCAGATATATGAACACGTCTTACCTTGACGTTTTGAGAGAAAACAATACCCATGTGGAAGCCCATGGGATTAATAGAAGTAATCTCCTTTATAACTGCATTCGATACATGATTCAATTTAATGTTCTGCAAAGCATCCAGAGAGAAAAATATTAACGATTTAAACTTTATGCTAAAATTTTCGAAACTTTTACTTAGTTTAGTGCTTACAGTTGGAAATATGCTGCAGGAACCACCACCTTCACAGGTGTTGTATTGCCAGATAAGATCACCTTGTCCATCAAAAGTTCCTGTACCAGTGAGAACCAAACCGTTTATGTGTTCGAATGAAATCCAGAAATCTTCAGCGTACTTGCTAGGGTCTGGTACAGCTTTCATCATTCCAAGGAACTGTACGGTAATGGGAGAGGGACTTTTGCATGGTCCCTGGAACACAATTGCTCCTGCTAAGAAGTTTCCTGTTGGAATTATCAGCCTCGCCTTTCCTGGAAAATCGCATGCAGCCCTCCACGCCCTCATAAATACCTGATAAAAAAAGCACAGATTTTACTCTAATATTTTAGTCGATAGCCCTCGACATCACCTCATATGCTTACTAGCTATTGCTTAAATGGACTTTCTAGTATTATGTTTTATGTACTTGATAGATTATTTTTACTTGGAAGGACAGACTTCATCAGAGTCTGAACCCTGGGAAAGATTGTAGCACGCATTATGTTGCTTACTAATGAATTATCCTTTTGCCCATCGGGAACTGCTCCAAATTTCAGCACGTTAAACACAGTTTCAGTGGGATCTCTTTTATCACCACCCTGAAGACCGATTTTCCGAACCAGACCGGCTTGTCCAGTACGACCCTTAGCCTCACAACAAGAAGAAGATGGCAATACAATTACTCGGCACAAGAGAAGAACGGCATTAACCAAAAATTTTAGTGTTATGGCCATTGCCATTCTATCTCCCACATCCACAAAAAGTCGCAGGTTGTATGTTTTTCTCCAAAATTATATGAACATTTTAAAAAAAAGAAGGTAATTCTCCCTCTACAAAGCTGAAGGCTTATTGTATGAAATTCTGACAATCTCTTCAATGTCTCCCTTCTTTATATAGTCTATTTAGCCAATAAGTGATTGGTGAGTGAGATGCCATCTAACAAAGGGGTGCATTTTTGGTTAATTGTTTGGTCGGTTTAATTCCACAGTTGGTAAAAGAGTTATTGCCTAAGATTTAGGAGCAACAATATGTGCCTATAGGCTCTACTTCTCTTGTATTATGTTGGTTCTTTCCATTTTACCCACCAAATTCACTACCAGTATTGCACCAACCATTTTACAAAGCAATAAAAATATATTTCTGACTCTGTCCCAAAGGTATCAACTAAATGGCAAGAGCATGGTGCCAGAGATTTTCGAATGATCATCTTTTGATTAATTACATTAAGCCGACCAAAACTTTAACTACGTATTTAACACATATCTACGCTAAACATAATCAGTGTAAATAAATGAACCATGTATTCTATTTATTTGTTATTATTGATTAGGCCTCTAAAATTAAAGCTCGGAAACATACTTCATTGTCGTTGACATAGTAAAGGGACAGTACTATCGTAGCCTGCACAATACTATACGTTTCTACTTTTCTATCCTAGTGTTTTCTTTTTCTTTTTTATATTGCAGCCCCACATTCCCAATTTCAGAGAAATAAGATCCAATTTCCTCCTAATGACACAGGAGCTTAGTAACCTAACCACTGATTGCTCATTAATCTCAGCTTTATGTAACATCCAGGAGTGTCTTTTACCAATTTGTGTATTAACGTAGAAATTTAGGGTCTAAGTAATTGGATAATATTTATCTTTTTATTTTTTCAACCAAAAAATCGCGAAAAGGTTAATTAGGAGAAAATTTAAGAAAAATGGATTAATACATAACAAATCAACAGTTATCCTCCATAAGAAGCTGACTTGTGGTACATAAGCTTTTTGAGATTTATATTCAACTATGATATTTAATCTACCTAATGAGTTACTCTTCGTTGTGGGAACAAATAGATTAAGAAATTTACAATCTCTCAACATCATGGCCATACACCACTCCTTCTATTTCTAAACATTTGAAAGTTTGAATTCGAATGTTTTGACGAGAAGCATATGGCATATTTATAAGGTCATGTAATTGGCCTTGCATTAAAAAGCATTAGCACCATAAATATAATTCATAGCATGTAATTGAAATTGAAGACTTGTAGCGCGCAAATGTTATAACATGTAAAAATGTCAGAGTAATGAGACAACGATAGTAGTAGAAAAGATTTTTATTGATTTTTTTTCTATCTTTTACATAGGCACTGTACACTCTTATATAAGAAGAGTAAAACTACCAATTTGATCCTGGCTGTTGGATTGAATAACAAAAAGTTGTTGGAGAGAATGATCAGGTGTTACGCTTTCTATGGATTGTGAGGGTGTGTCTTGACATCCCCCTGCGAGCTGAATTGAAAAATGTTGACAGTGAGGTTTGACCTTAAGGACTGAAATTGAGGGGCAATTAATGGTTTAGTGAGAATGTCTGCATGCTGATCTTTGCTAGAGACAATGGAGATGGATAGGAGACTCTGTCCTAAACGAAATGATAGTCAAGCTCCATGTGTTTGGTGCGAGAGTTAATAACAAGGTTGGCTGTGAGATAGGTGGTGCCAATGTTGTCACATTATAAGGTTAGGGAAGCGGTGAGACAAATACCTAATTCCTGAAGTAAATGTTGAATTTGGATAACCTCAAAGGCAGTCAGAGTAAGGGAATTATATTATACTTCGGTGCTTGAAAGAGCAACACTAGCTTTGTTTCTTGGAACTTTAAAAGATGAGATTGTGACCAAATAAGATATAAAAGCCACTAGTAGACTTGCGATCAACGAGGTACCTTGCCCAGTTGGCATCAAAGATTGAAAGAATGGAGGTGGAGACCAAAATTGATGGTTTGCTTCAGATAGTGGAGTATACGTTTCATTTCCTGCTAATGGGCATCTTTTGGAGCATGCATATAGTGGTAGACACAGTTGACAACAAAGTATATATCAGGTTTGGTGAAGAAAAGATATTGAAGGTCATCTAATACACTTTGATACAGTTTAGGATTATCAAAATCATGATTGAAGGATGCACTCAAAGACTTAGAAGGAGGCATTGGAGTATGAACCAGTTTAGCATGTAACACATTTATATGTTTGAGTAGATCAAGGATATACATTCATTGAGAAAGAATTGGGGCCAGAGGCAAATGAATGAACTTTAACACCTAAGAAGTAGGATAGAGGGTTAAGATCTTTGATAAGAAATGGCGCTCTAAGCATGGAGATGAGACTGGTGACAGTGAAGGAACTAAAACCAGTGATGATTATGTCATCATCATAAATTAAAATGAAGATTGTATCACCTTTGTTATGACAGATGAATAAGGAGGTATCCACCTTTGAGGTAGAGAATCCCAAGTCAAGAAGTTTGGAGGAGAGAAGAACATACCAAGCTCATGGAGCTTGTTTAAAGCCATTGATGGCGAGTGGCAAACATGGTTAGGGAAGTTGGGATGGATGAAGCGAGGAGGTTAAGCCATATAGACATCCCTAGTGACAAAGCCATGGAGAAAGGCATTTTGGACGTCAATATGTCTGAGAACCCAATTACAGGAGAGAGCAATAGATAGAATTAACTAGACCATAATAAGTTTGACCACTATAGAGAACATCTCAGTGTAATCGAGACCCGACTATTGATGAAAGCCTTTAGCGACTAATCGTGGTTTGTGATGAGCAATATTTCCATCGAGAAGGTATTTGATTTGAAATATCCACTTGTAACCAATTAAGACCTAAGAAGGAGAAGAAGGGACGAGATCCTATATTTGATTACTGAGAAGAGTCTACATTTCACTAAGTAGTGCGTGACACCATTGAGGATGACGTAGAGTTGTGGTTACAGAAGTCAAAATGAAATCCAAAGACTCTAGAGCATGAGAGTAAGCCTGAAGAAGAGGCCATTTAACAGTACCATAATGATATTATTTGAGAGTGTAAATGTTATGCTTGGATCAGATCACCATGGGATGAATAGAGGAGGTGGATAGTGGAGGGAGATTGGTGATGCAAGGTTGAGAAGATGAGGGACTGATGGGTTGAGTAGAAGAAGGAATTTCAAAGGAAGTAGTAAGGTGGATAGTGGGTGGGCTAGAATAAGTATATGGCCATAGATTGAAGCAAAAGGTGATTTAGGAGATAGAGAACCATATTGGCTTTGATATAGAGGGAGTTTCAGGCTAAGAACAAACTGGTGTGGTGAGTAAGCTGGGCTAAAAGAGGCGGTAGGATAGTAAGTTGGGCCAAGTGGTGGGCTAAGGGGTGTTTTCTAATTTTGGATTAAAGTGGTTAGACCAGAAGTAGAATGTTGATGTGTAGGAGAGGACTAGAGAAGAGTGGTGAGGTTTAGGTTGAGAGGCAGAAGAGTGGAGGAAGAGGTTTAGGTTGATAGGCAATGGGTAGGATGGGATGATTAAGGGAAGTATGACTCAATACAGGAAGCATTGTGAGAGGTGTAAATTTTTCCAGTTGCAAGAGAGTAGTGGTGGTAGCCTTGATGATTAGGATTGTAACTTAAGAAAATGTAGAGTTCAGACCTTGGTTAAGGCTTATTTTTGGTGTATGGCTGAAGATGAGGTCAACAAGTAGACCCAAAGACCTTGAGAAAGGAGTAGTTTGGGGATTTATGAAAAATTAATTGGAAGGGTGAGTGGTTTTTAGGAGTGGGAGAGGGGAGACGATTTATAAGGAAAACTACTGTAGAGAAGGCATGAACCCAAAATCATTAAGGAAAAGAAGGATGGTGGAGCATAGCAAGACCTGTTTCAATTATACATTGGTGCTTGCATTCAACTGTACCTTTTTGAGGATTAGAGTAGGCGCAGGTTATACGATGATGAATTCCTAGATTTTGGAACACCCAATAAAGAGAGTGTTATTCTCCTCCCCAATCAAATTGAAAATGTTTAATTTCAGTTTGAAAGATATTTTCAATTTGTTTTTGAAAGACTAGGAATGTAGGTAAAACATCAGCTTTGGCATATAAAAGAAATATCCATGTATATTTGGGGTAGTCATCCAAAAAAGTTACATAATTTTAGTAATCAAAATAGGATAGAGCAGGAGAAAGTCCCAAACATCGCTAAAAACAAAATAAAATGGAAGAGAAGATCTGGATGACAACGACGACGAAGGGTAGGGTAACTGATGACTTTTAATAGTTCTGTAACTAGAATAGAGGTCGAGAGATCTTAGGTCAAGAACCGGTAAAGATTAAGAGGAGTGGATTTGCTAAACTATTCAGAAAGCAGGAAGCCCCATTCAGTGATGCTATTGTGTATACAACGTGCGTTCATAAATGGAGACTTAAAGAGAAGGAAAGGGATAAAGGTAGAGTCCGTTACAGGTGAAACCTCAAAGAAGAAGTTCCTAGGATTTAAGATCCTTAAAAAGAAAGTGATCAACATGGAATTCAAAGAAGACAGAGTTATCACAATAGAATTAGGAAACTAAAAATAAATTTTTTTGTGATAAAAGGAACGTAAAGGCGATGAGACAAGCGAAAGGTATTATTATTAGGGTGGAGAGTGGTAGTACTAGTACTATGAATGGGCAGATCTATGTTGTCACTAATTTGAATAGAATGTGGTCCATCATAAGGGGTGGTGAAAATGTTGAGGTTGGAGAATTCATAAGTCATGTGGTTTGTAGCTCTAGTGTCAGGATATTGGTGGAGCTGTTGTGAGCTCATCAAATAATAAATTACCTAATTAGATCTACTATGTAGTAAGGCAAGTTAGGGTCAATCTCATAAAGAGTTAGTTATGCTTATAAGCTATTCCTAACGTTGCATAAAAAAAAAGAAAAAAAAACCCCTGAATGCAAAGGGGCTTAAACTAAATGAAAAGACAAATAACGAACACAAAGCAGAGGATAAGATACAGATACAAAATATAAGAAGCTAGCTGGAAAATATTTCTAGGATTCAAGACCTAGAATTGATTATCAAAATATATAAATTGCAATTAGTTTAAAATGTTAGCCTATAGATACAAACAAGCTCTTACATTCTAAATTCTTTTGATTCTAGATAAATCCAATAAGCTTTGAAAATATCCCTAACTACGCGACAACATAGAATAATCTCTCTAGATTTAATGACATAACAACTTTAGGTATTGGGGAACTACTAGCCTAAGTTACAATCTCGCAAGCTCGGATTATGTTATTTAAAGAATCGAAATCCAAGGCTAATTGATTAAGTTTGCCTACAAATTCAATTAACCTATTGCTACTTGTGAATTAAGCTAATAACAATTATACATTAAAATTTAGAACCTAGTAATTGAACTAGAAATTAATCTTAGGATGGCCATTCCTATGCATTGATCCCTAATTCATGTCATTTAGCCTAAAATTCAATTCAATCTCAATCTAAATCTCGATACCCAATTGAAATTAAATTAATTCTCGTAATTACAAAGCCATTACCCATCAATATCTTCCAACCCATAAGAAGACTAACCTAACATATTAAAATCAACAATGATATAAACTGAAATCAACAAAACCCAAATTGAATTATGCATAAATCTTAAAGATAATAAGATAACAATGGCTGGAAAATAAGTAACTAATAATATATTAACCAAAACTTAATATTTAATAAGTAAATACCAAAATCCAAGTAAAATACATGAAATAAATCAAACAAAAAGGAATAAATAGCACCCTAAACACAATTTAGACCAGTATCCAGTAACATAACAACAAAATCTAAGGAGAGCGATTGAAACAACATAAAACACAAAGAAAACAACCCAAAAAATCTATAAAAACCTAAGGTTGCCAAGGGGAGCCTTCAAGACTGACGTTTCTGCTCTCTCTTCTTCCTTTTATATCTCCTCTTTAGGGTTTATGGGGTTTTAGAAGTGTGTAGATGAGTTTTCCCTTTTTTTTGGTTTTGTAAAAGACAATGTTTTTTTCTTGTCATTTAATGACCCTTAACTTTCCTTCAATGCGGGTCTACTTCAACCATTGTTGATGTCTAAAAACTTTTGTCTCTCTTTACCTTTTCTACTCTGACTCCTTTTACGTACCTCCGATTACCATAAAATTGGTATGCAAGTTTCTCACATAATGATCTTGCATCCTATAAAATTTTAGATGAATATAAGCTCTAAAATTATACCTAATGCATCCCAAAATGCATCTGTACAAAAACCAATGATCAACTAAGCTTGTTTTGTACTTTTTTTCTTATTCACTCTTTATGGCTTGTCACATGGCCTTCCAATTTTGTATAGAATTTCATAACATGATGCTCTAAGTCATAAAATTTATTCCACATCTCTTCTAATTTCAATTGTGCTCCAATTCTACTCCAAACTTGGCCATTTTAACCTGTATATGTGTTCTAAGGTCAAATCTATAGTATACATCAAAAGGAACACAAATCAAGTATTTAAATATCAAAATATGGATGAAATAACATTGAAACACATATAGAAATACTATAAAATGCATCCTTATCAAATACCCCCATACTTAAACTATTGCTTATCCTAAAGTAATAATTTAAACACTTCACACAAACAATTCCAATCAAGAGTCCAAAGTTAATTTAGTACAACAGAAAATAATTGATACTTTTAACCCAATTCACAAATTTCAGCTCTATTATGATAAAAAAACAAATTAAACACAAGCAATGCACACAATTAGTGAAAAAGTAACCCAATATATATAATATCTAACATTTATGTTATTTCACATAAGTTATCACACAAACTAATCAAAGATGCTCAAAATGACCAAAAATAATTAAAAATTACAACATAGTTTGAGATTTGAGCAATGTTTGTTTCAGAGGTCATCTAATATTTTGACATAAAGGTGAAAACTTGTCATGAACATCTCCGATTATTAAGTTAGATCACCATGTCAAATAGCTAATAGCACCATGCATAACTTCAGCCTTATATTAGGTTTAAGCTAGCGGAGTAAGAATTGCTCTACACACACAACAATACAAAAATCAAAGATGCTTTTAATAACATAGCAACAAGAACACTCTTTTTTTTTCTTTTTCTTCTTTGTTTCTTTTTCTTTCTTTTTCTCTTTTCTCTTTTTTTTTCTTCTTCTTTTAACACTTTATGTTAAACATCTTATTTAACATTTACATGACAAACCATACAAAATGAACTTAAACATTAAATATTATACAAATGGATCACTAAACATATGCAAAGCACTTAAATGAAAAAGAAAAAATGAAAAAGTTAGCATCATTTCAAGAGTTGAGTAAAGTTCAACAAATCAAAAGCTTTAATTTCTTTCAAATACCACAATTAACTATTAACAAAAATCAAAATCATTTCAAGCTAACACATTCAAGTCATTACCATCAAACTCACAATAATTCAAGTGTGTAAAAATTTTAAACTTGCGTAACCCCCATACTTAAATTGGGTATTGTCCTCAATTTCCCAAAATCAAAAAAAAATATGAAAGAGGAATTAAACAAGTACTCTCCTGACAAGTCAAAAATACGAAGTCGTTAAGAGATATAATTGCACGCTTTCACTCCCACTTTTGACTCCTATAGAACAAATACATAAGCACTCAAACAAAAGCAACTAAAGACTTATTTAACTTAAAAAAAGAAGAAAAAAAATTAAAGAAAAGATTGACTTGTCTCTTAACAAGCGCTTAGTTAAGGTTATAAGCTTGATCTCTAATAGATACATCATCCGTTGTCTAATAGATCTTTGAACCCGACAAGAAATATGCTCAAACTCATATTTAAGCTTGATATAACTTTCCTTGAAGGCTCAGAATCAACACGATGTCTTAAAGCTTTGGGAAAGTAAAACCAAAATACTTCTTCTTTATATTCCAATGTCCACTCTCTTTTATAAGTATCACCCATCTCCTAAGATAGCCTCCCAATTGACTAAACTCTTGGTATGAGGGCTATTCATCCTGCTCATCACCTTTTACTTCCATCTTGCTCACCCACAACTCGTTTAATAAGTAAGCACCCTACGACCCTTCCTTTTCTTTATTTTACAAACTGCTAGAAAACGGAATAGAAACTTGGTTAGCAATACTAAAAGATGGATTAGTTACCTTAGGAAGTTTTACATCCTCCTCTTTGTCTCGAACTGTCACCTCTTCCTCTCCTAGCTTCTCTTGCTCTTGCTCTTTTACTTTAGGTTCTCTTATAGTTATCTACTCCCTGATGAAACTTCACACACCTCCTTCTTTTGGTCTCCATCTAGTTGGCTAGGCATGCTTGTAGAAACTTGGGCCTCTATACTCTTGATTAGATTCACCAATTGGCTCACTTGATCTTCTAATTTTTTTCAAGTTACTCCTCATTTCTTATTAAAATTAAAGAGTACTTGTCACCAACCTTTATACAATCTCCTCTAAGGACATCCCATCAGCTTACTATGGCGATTGTATAGGTGGAAGCATGGGGAGTGATAAGTGCTTGGATTATAGCGTTTTCTAGTGTAATTTGACGCACATTTACTCCAGGATTAGTGTTAAAGTGTTTAATTATCTTTTGGATTTGTAACTTTGCTGCTTAGAGCTAAAGAAGTGAGACAATTTTGGAAAAATGAAGCTAAAACTCAAAAATAGAAAGTTAAATGGCAAGCTATTTTTTCACTATTTTACTATGAAGGAGCATCGTTTTGCTAAATCTGGGAAGTCAAATGGCAGGGGAATTATGACATTGTTTTACTTTTTTGTTATTGTCATTTTACTACTTGTCGAGCTTTTTTGAGTTGGATCCTCGGCTTCTATGAGTGGCCAGTTCCTAAGTCCTTTCAAGGATTAAGGGGATTTCTTAAGCTCATATATTATTATAAGAGGTTTATTAAAAGTTATGTACTGTTAGCCAGACCTCTCAATAAGTTTTTAAAGAAACAGTTATTAGTAACATGGAAGTGGGGGGAAAGACAAAAACAAGCTTTTGAGAGATTAAAAGGGATCCTGACAGAAGCATCGGTGCTAGCTATGCCTAATTTCTCCCAAGCTTTTGTATTAGAAGTTGGTGCATATGGATCTGGAATAGAGGAAATAATCCAATGAGGGGGTCATTTGACTGCCTATTTGAGCAAGATACTTACAGAGAAACTTTTTGGATTATTAACCTATAATAAATAGTTTTTGTCTTTAATCAAAGCTATAAAATAGTGGCACTACAGCTTAATGGAATATAGTTCAAGGAATAAATAGATCATTAAAGCCTTAAATATTTATTGGACTAGAGAATTTCCACTATATTCCAACAGACATGGATGCTTAAGTTCTTTAGATATAACTTTGAGGTAGTGTATAAAAGTGGTAAGGAAAATAAGGCAGCACATGCCTTATCAAATGTGATAAGCATTGAACTACTTGCTATGACAATATCTTAATTACATATATAACTAATGGATGAGATCAGAGGGAGTTAGGATAGGGATGCAACAATCTAGGATATTATTAAACAGTTGAACACAAGGCAGATGACCTCTAGCAATTATGAATGGATGGAATGACTACTAAGGTGGAAGGGGAGATTGATGATTAGTTGTAATAAAGATCTACATAAGAAATTAGGTACCCTAAGTCATGACGAGCCTTACAGAGGCCATTTAGGGTGATTGGAAATGCCAAAAAGTTACATAATGTGTTATACTATAAGGGATTGAATAGAGATGTGAGGAGCTACATTAAGGCTTGCTTGATTTGTCAGAGGAATAAACATGAAAATGTTGCATATTCGGGGAAACTATAGCAACTAGCTATTCTAAATGAGTGTTAGAAAGAGATCAGTCTACATTTTATAAAAGGACTACCCAATTCAAGGGGAAACACATGTATACAGGTCCCAGTGGATAGGTTCAGTAAATACACTCATTTAATTGCTATCAACCACTTTATTACAGTAGTATAATTGGTTCAATTGTCCCTAAAACATGTTTTCAAACTATATAGAGTGCCTAGTTTAGGGTTTAGGG
>JAOXYD010000135.1:13208238-13226010 GCA_028565735.1 Pinacopodium congolense
ATGTTATTTTATCATCAAAAAGGGGGAGATTGTTGAACCAAGGGAGTTTCCAATCTTAGTTTTGATGATAACAAACATCATTATTACTAATGATTTGAGTTTTCATGGTGAAATTCAAAGATAGGTTATTTCAAGATGATTCCATATGTAACGTTTGAAGTTTGAAGGACTAAGATGAAGCTAAAGGAAGAAAAAAAAACATATAGAAGCTAATTTCACTTACTGTCCAATTGATTTAGGGGCTCATTATTGATCATGCATTACATCTGGTTCATCTTAAGTTGTATGAAACTTCATTTCATTGAAAATCCATCTTTGTAACGTTAATTAAATCATGTTGATGTGTTTTATGGTATCATATTATGTCTTGAAGTTTTTTTTAAGTCTTATTACATGTTAGGTTGTTGTTTAGAATTGATTTGGATTGAATTGAGTCAAATGTGTATGGTTTGGAGCAAAACGACGGACTTCGTAAGGGTACAACGACGCCATTCTACTCCAAGACACTCGTCATTTTAATCCCTGACCAACAGCTCTAAGTTTCCTTATTTAGATTTAATTCAAACTAAATCCTAATTCATTTATGTAAAATTACAAGCAACCAATTACAGAATCTTTCAGCCTCCTAGACCTCTCCAAACTCAGAAAACATGTTTTCAAGCTCTCAAGTCAGGATTGAAAGATCAAAACAGCTTCATCTTTTCAAAGCTGCCAATATTGCACTGTTTTGTTTTCTCTCAACCCTATCATCACTTATTTTATTGTTTAATTCAATGAGACTGTTATTTTCTATTAGAATAAGTGTTTTTGTGTTTGTTTAATCATACTTTCAATTTTTAAATTGGATATTTTGACATATTAAAGCCTTATCTCTCTAATGCGTTGAAGCAAGTTCTATTTCTTTTGGTCTGGGCTAGATATTGATTATTGACACTTTAGATTGTTTCAAAAATTTTAAGATTGTGTGTTTCTGTTTTCTTAAGATTCCTACAAGTTGTGTGATTTTTGTTTCAATTTTTGAAAGATTACTTCTTGGGTTTAAAGCCTGTTCTTTTCAGAAGTCTCGAATCTGTCCATAATTTTTGTTTTAAATGCAATGTCTTTCTGGACAACTTAATCAATTTCTAAAATCCTAGAAAAATTATTTTCTGATTCCCTATGTTTCCTAGAGTTAGCTAAATTTTTTTTTCAAATTTTGTTAAGGCTATTTGAGTTATTTTAAAAATTGTTTTTCAAATACACCTAAACTATCACTATTTTTCTATTCTTGTGTTCACTACATATTTTGGTTATCTAAATCAGTTCTGGTTATATAATCTTGCTTTTTTTTATTTTTTGTATCATCTTAGGATTATCTGAATATTTTTATTTTAATTTTTGGGAGCTTATATCTTCTTTTTAGGGTTGCTATTTGCAGACTGTTCAAATTTGTCTAGATTTCATATGCTTGCTTTCTTTTAAATATTTGAGCATCTAAATCTGATTTGTTTGCTTCCAAATTATAGTTTTGTGTTTTTTTAAGTCTCAGGAATAATATTAAATATTTAATTAAATTTTAAGAGGCTTATTTGATTGTTTGGAAGTATTATTTTTCTTGTCTATCAAATATGTCTAGATTTGGATTAAGTGAACATTTTAGACTATGTTTCATTATCATACAAGATTTTATGTGCATCAAATATACCATATTAAGTTTTTTTAATCTTTCACTTGCATGATTTATCATTCATTCAATTAGTGAAAGCATTGGAGCCCTTAGTTTGATTGTGCCTTAAGCGAAACACATTTGTACGTGTCTTTAGTTATTAAAAAGGGGGTATTTGCATTATCGGGTTAGTTAAGTATGTCAAGGCTTCACTTTGCCATATAAAGATTAATGTTACTCTTCAACTTTCACAAGAAGATTGGAAAGGCTCCTCTTTGCCTCCAAGGATTAGATAGTTAAGACTCCTCTTTGCCTAAAAAACGATTGTTGTGTAGAGGGTACTCTTCGCCTAGAAAAAGATTAGTTGTAAAGGCTACTCTTTGCCTAGAAAAAGATTGTAATTGTTTTTACTTTAGTTAGTAAAGAATATTATCCAAAAAGTAGTTGGAGAGGAGACATAGCCTATCTTAAGGTAGGTGAATTTCTTTAACAAACTGTGTGCCTTGCATTCTCTTCTCTACTCTCTTTACTTATCGTATTGGGTGTTATCATTTTAGCATTCATCCTTGCATATCTCATTAAATCAAATTGGTTGGGTGATAAATTTCATTTCTGCAATAAAGTTATTTTTTAATACTCAATTCACCCCCTCTCCTTTTGAATGCCTTTAGGGTTTACAGCATTCAAAATATTAAATGGCAAGGAACCACCCCCTCTACTTAGATATGAGCACTCCAAAACTAGCAACTCCTCTGTTAAACATCAACCTTAGGAGTGAGATCAAATGCTCAAAGAATTATAGGAACAACTAGATTCGACTCAAAATAGAATGAATAATGCATCAAATACATGTTAGGGGTTAAATCTATATTCATTTTGGATGACACTTGATGTTAATTTAACCCTAATTCATTGTTTAAATGTTAAATTTATGTCTTGTTATGTTTAATTTGCAGGATGAAGCTTGATGATAAAGATTGGAGCAAAAATAAGAAAAATTCACCTTAAATCAGTCCATCAATGGCACCCTTGTAGGGTCACATTGAAGGATGAACAGGGTGTTATTTAAGAGACATAAGTCAACCATTAATGGCGGTCTCTCAAGGTGCCGTTGAAGGGAGGTAGGATGCCATTATAGGAGTAGTCAATAATTTCAACTCCAAATATTCACAATTGCGGCTATAACATACCTCCATCTCATCCCCTTTGTCAACTAGCACATGTGGGAGTCTTTAGAGGCTGCATAACACATAGAAGACACAGAAACACGTAACTAACTTAGAAAAATTCAAATATAACATTAGATAGAGAAGCTATTGCTTCTCTCTTAGATTTTCTTAGATGTTTTAGGCTTCAAACACTTGTAATTTGAGTTATATTGTGTATTTTGAGTTACTATTTGTTGGAGATTAAAGCTAAGACATGTATCTGAGTTTCTAAACCATCATAGGGGGTTTCATAACTCAGATTATTACTTATTTTCTCCTGTTTTTCGAATTAATCAAGGTTTATAAATTAACCTTATTAAAATTAAAGCACATTGGCTAGATTTAAAGCATAACCAAACTTTAAACTAAGGTTAATGGAGAAAAGGCATAAGTCTTAACCATAGATTTGTCTTGAATTCATGAAGGAACTCTAATATGTCTTTGAATTTGTTTGAAGCTCAATTAATTCATTAATCACTTATCCAGAGCTAGATTCCACAAGTTTATAATTTTTAGTAATTTTATAATTTAAAATTGCAAAGGTTTGAAGCAATATTAGGAAAATTAGGATAGTTTAGTAATTTTATCTTTTCATCTTTTTAATCAATTAATTTGGAATTTCCTAAATAATTGTAATCTAATTAATCTAGTAGTTAACCAAAGAACAACATTCTTCCTCGTGGGATTGATACTCAGAATTTTAAATATACTCCACTTTATTACTTGTTCGATAGGTGCACTTACCTTTCGTCACGTTGGCTTTTGCTTAAATTCCTTTTAGTTTTCAAAGTAAAATCAGTTTAAAGAACTCCCATTTTTAATCAATTCAACAAATGAACAACAATACACATCGAAGGGAGGAATTATTTGAGGAAGGGGACTTAGTCTACATCAAGCTGAAGCCTTACCGCCAATAGTTACTAGGCCGCCGGCCAAACGAAAAAATACCCCCTCGTTTCTTTGGGTCCTATTCGTTGGTGCAGAGGATAGGAAAGGTAGCTTACAAGCTCCAGCTACCCTAGTCCACCTCCATCCATCCTATTTTCCATGTTTCCCAGCTAAAGAGGGCCATAGGACAACTTATACCTAGCCAGTAGATTTCTCCAGTGCTACATGACATTATAAAGTGGAAGGTAGAGCCTTAAGAAGTTCTTAGTATCCACCTAAGTGATAGCCAGGACGACAGTCCAGAGGTTCGCATTCGTTAAAAGTCCTTACCTAAGTTTGAAGCCTCTTGGGAGCCTTTTGATCTCATTATTCATCAATTTCCAAATTTCCACCTTGAGGACAAGGTTAAACTTATAAGGCAGGGTATTGATAAGCACCTAATTAAGTATACCTACAGTAGAAAGAAGTACAATAGGACTTAAATATAACCAGGCTCTCTATTATAGCTATTTCATTTTTTTTATTGTTCACATATCAAGGTCATTAAAATGGCAAATATAATCTGTTAGGAGGACTGCCTTCATAGGTAGGGATCTAGACTAGAATATTTAAGAAAGAATTTGTTGTAGCCCTTGGTTATTTAGAGAGAGGTTGCCTTTCAAAAGTAGCCAATGTTCCCTTATTCAGTATAGTAACACATCTTTTCTCCTTTTCTGGGTATCTAAATCTATCATCTATCTAGCTACCTGAAATAGAGCATGAAAGATTCCACTCTTTCAAAAACCTATCCAGCATTTTAAGACAAGGTATGACAAGCCCGATCCCTTTTCCATTCCTTTCCAAAATTCTAAGGCCTATACAAATACATCAAATCGGTTGTAGGCATTTCTAGTTTAAGATTGAACAAGATAATAAAAGATGTATAAGATAATGCCCAAAAAAGACTAATAAGAAAACTAAACTTACTATTTAAATTACATCTTTAAGCACAATGTAGGTTCGTTGGTTATTGAAGGACTCTTGCACTTATAAGTTTAGCCATCTCAAGTATTTCATTCAGACCTTTAGATTTTGTTACAAGGCTGCAAATAAAGTTGAATATGCATTCAAGATTTGGGTTAAAACAAGTCAAAAAAGCATATTCTATTAATCCATGAATCAGAATAAGCAACAACATCAATTAATATAACATCACCATATAATTCATTAATAAAAGAATCATTAAATCTTTTTCAAAAAAAAGAAAAAGATAACAATTTTATAGTCATAGAAAAATGTATAATCTTTTTCTGAGAACTTAGAACTAGAGAACATTAAATCAACTGAAGTGTGCATCAATGATGTTAAATCCATCTCATCACCATGCATTCTTATAGTTCCATACAAAGCCTTCTAAATTTGTTACTTTGTAACTTGCTTGGCAAATTAAGGAACAACGATAAAAAAAATATGCAACCAACAAACTCATTGAATTTCATTCCAAATTCGAGCAGAAGATCATCAATTACAATGACAAGTAAATTAAATTCTAATATTTTCTACTTTAACATTAAAACTCTACTCTCTTTTAGATATGATCTAAAAGACAGTGACAACTTACATTAGGAAAAAGGCAATACTCTTATCAAATCCATCATAAATATAGTAAGCAATAGATAACCAAATAAGTTACAAATAAATAAATTCTCCAAAACAATTACCAAAATCAACTAACATATCACAAATCATAATGAAAAGTAAACCCAATTTCTAACTTTCACCCTCAAACAATTAAAAGCAAACCTGTCAAATAGTCGTCACGATCAAATATGTTAGAACAAACGGTCAAAAGTAGATATGCATAAATGAGAAACCAAAAACTTGCCATAATAAGTGCCTAATATAAGCAAACCTGTGGAGAAGTATCTAAGAAAAACTTTGCTTTTGAATATGGTACACAATGCCTTTAATTGAGAGATTTCTGCTTGAGTCAGAGGCTTGCTTAGTTATAGAAGAGGGAATGGGAATTTCAAAGTAGAGGGCAAAAGTATAGTATATTTAAGAACCATTACCCACTTAAATATGTCATGTACACAAATATACAATATCTATTAAAAGACTTAAAAAAATTTAAGTGGGTAATGGTTCTTAAATAGACATTTCAAGGTTTGAAAAAACACTCTGTTACCTTCACAATTCAAGGTAATAAGAAGAGGGAAACCTTACATTGAAGTAGTAAACTCCTAAGATCAAAAACATCATAGTGCTAGTATATTTCTAGGATCGCAAACCTAAGACAGGCTCCAAAACCAAAACCAAGAAGAGCAACACCATAGCTAAACCTATATACAATCCCCCAAAGGTGACATCTTTACCATCCACACACAATCTCAATAGAACAGTTTGCAAGAAAGAGTATTGCCTGAACTACATTAAACCTCACTTCTCCATAACAAAAATAAATATTCTTATCTATCTTTCTTTATACTTGAATAAACCAAAGATATTAAGGTCACTAAACTTCTTTATTCCAATAAATACGTTAGTGAACTTAATCTCAAGTTTCATAGTAGACTACTTCTCAAGTTTCCTAAGACCAATTAAGAATTCTCAATTCAAATTCAAGTTCCTGAACACCTAACATCAAGAAAGAGAACTAATTCATTTCATCAAAATAAGTACTTTCCACTTTATAATAGTCAATTCCAATATTCAAAGACAGAAAAAAACACTTGAATCAATTCATACTAACCAAAATTAACACATTCAAGTCTTCAATTAGCTCACAACAAAGTGTATAAAAAGTTATCCATTGAAACAAATCCCCTCTTCTAAAAAGAGGACAACTTTGAGGTTACCCTCATTTTTTGAGCTACTTATCTTTAGTAAAAGAAACACCATATTTCTCCTGCATCTTTGCAATGTCCTCCTCCTTCCAATCAAACTTCTTGCTTGGCTTGCTAAGAATACATCATAATCAAATAGTTGTTTGCAGCGTTGAAGTTAGAGAGATGGTTCACCACTGTTTTGGCATAGTAGATGTCTTATACATCACTAAGGTAGTTCACTTGGTGTCCTTGCTAGCCCTAATTCCAATTTGTTCGCATTTTATAAAGATATCATGCATCTGCTCGCTCCTAATGTTGAATGACAGGCTCCAGACATACAACACACGGTTAACTTCCAATGGAAGTTAGGTGTTTGCTTGACATAGCTTGGAAAGTAAAGCAAAGCTAAGGATTTTGTGAGACTGTAGCAAGCAAGAGGATTTCATTAGCTTTTGTATAAAAGGGCAATATGGGTTCTAGATCGTGTAGAGTTTTTAATTCTGTCCTTTAGACAATTAAACATTTTTTTCGATTTTCACAATTTTTTTATTAATGTCAGGTGGGTTCGGGCTATTAAGGCTACAAAAACTAAGCTACGTAGGTTTTCCCTTTATTACTATTTATCATCTTTCTTACCAACTAAACTTCTCTCTAGCTCTCCCTCTATTCATATCTCTTCCTCTCTATATAAATGCATAGCTTCTTCCTGAAAGACACAAATGTTCCAAGTATATATGAACACCTTTTATGCTCTTATTCTATTTGAGTAACTGACTCGAGGTTTGGAGCTCTGACTGTGATAGTTATCTTTTTTTTTTCTTCCTGGTCATGATTATTGGCTTAGATGTCTTTAATTTTTTTCTCCTACTCATTTGGTTTGGTGATCTGAGTTTTGATTTAATCTTACGTTGAGATTTTCTTGTCGTTTAGTTACCTAGTTCCTTTATTTGTTTATTGTTTGTCAATATTGTTTGATAATATGTTTGGTTGGTATGCTTATTATACATTATTTGATTTACAATTGAAACTATCATCTTATTTAGGGCATTTATTTTTTAATGAAATGTCATTGATTCTTCAATCTATAAGTTAGCAGGGATGAAAGATAGATTCTGGGATGTTTTAAGGTTATTGCTTTAAAGTTATTATTCAAATTATAGGCTTTGGTTATAATCTTATCTTGATTCTCTCCATAACTAGTATTTATGGACATACTAGTTTAAAGCAAGTTTAGGAATTAGTTTCACAATGATGACGTGGTAGTTCATGGCTAGCAAACTAAGCATAATCCTATAGTGTCTTCTGAGAAATGTAGCATCTGAGGTGCTAGGTGCTTTCATGTAAATGGTCTAGAAATTCTTAGCATTTAGATTGAAGTGGTTGCAACTTGAAAAATTAGCCTATGGAACTACTTTGTTATATATATGCTTATTTAACATCCTCTACTACTAACTTCATTTAAATGATTTTACGTTTGAGTTTGTTGATAAGAAATTAATGGACTTTATAAATAAAATATCTCTAACTAGGCAGGGCTTTTTGTCCAAAATGAATATATTTAGTTTTTCGTTTTATACACTTTAACCTAAACTTTAACATTTTCTCTTTAGATTACCAAAAACAAAAAAAAAATCAACTGAAGGCAAATTTATGAGGGAGCATAATGGCTTATGGAGTGATTTTATCAAGACCAATATTGGGGCAACAATCAGTTTATTTTATTCCTTTCCACCAAGTGTTGAATGCAGAAAAGGGTTTGGGATGTTTATGTATATAATTTAAGGGTATATAGTTATTTTTCCTATTTTTCTTGTCAAGAAAAAAGCAGGGACAATGGTGATTGTTACATTATTCTATAGGTAGGGACATTTATACCTCTTCTTTCTCACTCTCTATCCTATCCTTTCTTATTTTATAACAAGTTGGTCTTATACATTTGTTTTTATTTTTGCTAGAATCATACATATATTTTCTTTATGTATAAGAATTTGAAATTTCAAAACTTGAAGTATACCGTCATCCTTACTCTTTTAAATAATTTTAACATGCATATTACATGTCGAATATGAGGTTACTTTATAGGGTTTGTGCACTTGGAAAGTTCACGAAAGAAGTTAGGTTAGTGATAGGCCCCCAATCAGGTTCCCATATTGTAGAAGGAAGCATGGAATGAAACATACTTAGCTATTACTAGTGTTATTCAGGCGCATTTGGTTTTAAGGAATTGATGGCATGTGATGTTGGTTAGGTTGAAATAGAATTGGTTATAGCAAAATAAGATGGAGAGAGTAGGGAGGGAATGTAAAAGGGACAGTATATTCTGTAAGGGAGGATATGAATTTTCTATTTTTATGATTATACATATAGAAGAGAAGCACCCCTCAAATGTGTCGATTATTTCACTATTTTAATACTCAATACATAGATAAATTCCTTTCATTGTTCAGAGTCTTAACAATTTGGTATCATATCCAGTTACTATCCTAGAGGGTGATGCCTATTACAAGGATCGAGTCAAGGATGGATAGCATAAAAGAGAAATTCACAGCCATAGAAAATAAGATCAATAGCTAGGACACATCGTTATCCATGTTAACCCAAAAGATTGAAGAGGCCTTGAATGTTTTCACTAAAAGTCACCAATCCACTAGAAAGCACGTAACCTCCAGGTAGACCCACGAAGAGGCTAGGTATTACTAGGCCTCCAACTTCAACAACCTCAACCCAATGGACAGTCTCATAATGCCTCGGCCATAGAACTCCACCAATATGTGTTACAAATCCTAACCCACCAAACATCGAATCTGCTTCTATGGGATTTGCTATAAATTTTTACTATCGTCCGACAATTATTGAGGCTTTTAATTCTGGTCAATACATAATTATTGAGACTAATTTTGGTTAGTTAATCTGATCAGTTCATAGATGGTTGGCAAGTATGATAGATTTAATGATGATTCTGTATGTATTTCTTATGTATCTCATTGGTGCCTTTAAAACAAATTAAAGGTGTTGGAGCTGCAAGCCAAGAGGGAAAGAGTATTGTGTTTTAGATGCAATGAAAATACCATGTAGGTCATCACTGTAAAAATCGAGAGCTACAAGTGTTGGTGGTTGAAGACAATAAGCACCCCAGCTCGAAGGAGGAGCTGGTGGAGACGGAAGAGATAGTGACTTCAGTGGTCAAAATAGAGCTATCACTCAACTCAGTGGTGGGTTTAATAACTCTGCATACTATGAAGCTCAAAGGGGAGATTATAGGTTTGGACGTCATCATGTTAATCGATTATAGGGAAACCCATAACTTTTTCGACTCATAGGTGGTTGAGAAACTACGACTGTTAATCTCAAAGACGAGTAGATACAGCATGATGATGGGAATAAGTATCACAATGAAAGGTAGTGGGATCTACAATGGCATTAAACTTAAACTGCAAGCTCTTATGATGGTAGAGGACTCCTTGCCACTGGACATTAAAAGCTCCAATGTGATACTCGGCCTCAAATGGCTATTCTCAATGGGATGCATAGAGTTCGACTGACATGCCTTAAACATAATAGTGTGGGTTAAGGTTCAACAGGTGTAGCTCAAGGGATACCTAAGTCTAAATAAAATGATCGTATCTTTGAGATCAATGGTGCATACTTTACAATGAGAGAAACATTGATTGATGGTAGAGATGGGGCCAAATGACTTACCACTATTGAGGGAGAAGAGCCATGCCATCATGTTTAAACCTAGAACCACTCCCATCAACGTAATACCATATCGTTAACCTTAAGCCTATAAGAACAAAATGAAGAGGCTGGTGGGAGAAATGTTAACAATAGGAATTATACACCCTAACATGACTCCTTTCTCCAGTCTAGTGTTACTGGTCAAGAAGAAGGACAATAGCTAGCACTTTATGTCGACTACAGGCCTTAAATAAGACAACTGTCCCCAAGAGATTTCTCATCCCAACGGTTAATGAACTATTTGACAGCTACAAGGAGCTAGGTTATTCACTAAGTTGGATTTAAAATCTGGGTACCACTAAATTCGAGTCTAGTCTAAAGATGTTCTAAACAAATTTTCAAACTCATAAAGGCCATTACGATTTTTTCTTGATGCCCTTCAACCTCCCCAATGTTCTAGAAACCTTCTATTATATCATGAATTTGGTGTGTAAGCCCTTTCTACGATAGAGTGTGCTGATTTTCTTAGACGACATAATGGTTTTCAACTCATCTTACAAATAGCATATCAAACACTTAGAGGTGGTGTTATCATTACTTTGGGCACATAGATATTTGCTAACATTAGAAATGTTCATTTTGTCGAACCAAATTGAATACCTTGGGCATGTCATTAGAGAAGATGGAGTTTCAATTAATCCGAATAAGGTCCAAGTTATGGTCCAGTGGCTAGTACCTTAAAAACTAAAAGAACCTAGGGGGTTCTTAAGGCTAACCGAATACTACCAACGATTTGTTAATGATTACAATAAGATTGCCCTCACAAAATTGAAGCAAGCCATGGAACCAGTGCCTATCTTAGCCCTACCCAATTTCAAAGAACAGTTTTTGTTGGAGACAAATGCATCAAGAACTGGACTAGGGGTAGTTTTAATGACACAAAATCAGCAACTTGCTTATTTTATCCAAGCACTAAAAATAATAGCATGTTTAAATTCTGTCTATCAGTGAGAATTGTTGGCCATTATTCTGGCCTTCCATAGATGCTCTCACTATCAGATTGACCACAAGTTCTTACTCTATACTTATCAAAGCAGTCTGAAGCACCTATTAGAGCAATGGCTAGTTTCTCTGGAGCATTAATGTTGGCCTCCCAAATTTTTGGGATTTAACTTTGAAATTTAATATAATCCAAGAGTTAATAATGTGGAAAATTCTCTCTTACGTTTGTCCAGTTCAACAAAGTTGTTGCATCTGTGGCTAAGGTAGTGCACCTCATAGAGCTACCTGACCTAATTAAACATGATAAACACTTGAAAGAGATCAAGGAGGCTATTTTGGATAATCCAAACTGGAAACCAGGCTAGTCCTACTCCTATGGGCAGCTGTGGTGTAAAATTCTATTGGTACTTCCTCAATCTTTCTCTTGTATTCAAATTTTTTTTATGGAATTTTGTGATAGTTTGGGGGCACTCCAGATTTTTTAGAACTTATAAGTGCCTGCTAGCTGAGGTGTACTAGAAGGGCATGACAATTGATACCAAATGATACATTGTATTATGTAAAACCTACCAATATAATAATAGCCTGACTCCATCTCTAAGAGAGCTTTTATAACCCTTGTTGGTCCTATAACAGATTTGGGAGGACATCACTTTGGACTTTATCAATGAACTTACCAAATCCAAAGGGTATGACTCTATACTTGTGGTTATGGATTGGCTAAACACATATAGGCATTTTATAGCTTTGAAACATCCATTTTTAGCAACAACAATTGTTAGGCTATTTGTACAAAATGTGATCAAGTTACATAGAATTCCAAGGTTAATTGTATCTAATTAGGATAAAGTTTTTATGAGCAATTTTTAGACAAAGATTTTTAGGTTGTAACAAACAAAGCTCAAACGAAGTATGTCATACCATCCTAAAACAGATGGCCAAATAGAGGTGGTCAATTGATGCCTCGAGATTTACCTTTGATGTTTCATAAGTTCTAAGCCCAATATTTGGTTCCAACAATTCCCTTCGGCAGAATATTGGTACAACACGACCTACCACACCTTAACCAAACTTACCTCCTTTAAGGTAGATCAATCCATGACTTGCAATTCGGAAGTAAAAAAAAGAGCTTTAAGAGCAAGACTTAATGCTTATGGAATTAAAAGAATAGTTGGCTATTACCCATAGTCAAATGAAGAAGTCTGTTAAATTTCACTGCAGGGATGTATCTTTTTAATTGGGAGATTTGGTCTTCATCAAACTATACCCCTACCGCTTAAATTCTTTAGCTTGATGCCTAAATAAGAAGTAAGCACTACATTTCTTTAGGACTTACCCAATCATGGAGAATATTGGAGCAGTTGTCCATAAACTTCAGCTTTCATAATTCACTTCCATTCATCTAGTGTTTCATATGTCTCAATTAAGGGCAGCCATTGGTCAACACATTCCAACTTGATAGGCTTTTATCCATTTTATAAGATGACATTGAGTGGAAAGTTGAGCCAAATAAGTTCCTCAACATTCGGCCAGTCAAGGGATAACATAGCTACTCGGAGGTCCTCATCCAATGGAAATCCCTACCAAAGTTTGAAGCATCTTAGGAACCTTATGATACCATTACTCAAAAATTCCCTTATTTCCACCTTGAGGACAAGGTGAAAGTCATAGAGGAGGGTATTGATAGGCCCCAAATCAGGTTCACATATTGTAGAAGGAAGCATTTAATTAAATATATGTAGCTGCTATTAGTGTTATTCAAGTGCGTTTGGTTTTGGGGAATTGATGACATGTGATGTTGGTTATGTAGTAATAGAATTGGTTAGAGCAAAGTGAGATGGAGATAATAAGGAGGGAATATAAAAGGGACAATATATTCTATAAGGGGGGATATGGATTTTCTATTTTTATGATTATATATATAGGAGAGAGGCACCTCTCGAATGTACTGATTGTTCCATAATTCTAATACTCAATACACAAATAATTTCCTCTCATAGTTCGATGTCCTAATAGATGACTATTTGGTACATATTTTTTAATTTAACATTTTGTGATCACACTTAAATGTACATTGTTCATCAATTATATGTTTCCACCAGACTCACTTTTACTTTTAAGAGTTACTTTCTACTATAGTGGCCAATCTGCTTATACTGACAGGGAACATATGCTTTAACATCCTTAGATCGTCTTTGACAATTTTTTTTCCAATCTACAGTTTTGCATTAATTGTGATAAATTTTTTACATGGAATGAACATGGATCCTATAGTTATTTTTTTTTTATCTATAGTTATTTTCTATAGTTATTTTCCTTTTATCTATATTTTTATCCTCCTGTTACTGATGTAACAGTTAATCCTAGTTAAAATTCCATACTTACCCACTTTAACTTATTTTTCTAAGGACTCTTCACATGGTAGGCAGTTGATGATTGAACCATTAGCCATAATCCTAAAAAGTTGAGCTTACTAAAACGTGGAATAGTTTATAGCAATGCAGTTGTTACTATAGCTTGTCTAGTTTTGTAATGCATTATAGTTTATGTACGGTTTAATTATGACTTATTTTTGCCTTTGTCCGTAGCATTTTGTCACTGGACCTTGCATATTTCTACAAGATGGATACATTTTGTGGCTAAAACATAATATTTTGTTTAAGGAAAATGGATATTGATCTTAGAGAAAAACAACTGAAAACATCCATTTAAAGCATATTTATTGTAAACTTGACATCTACGAGTATGGATTGTAATTTGATGTTGATGGTCAAACAAAAAAAGGAATTTCCCATTCTTAATAATTCTATGTATTGTGTTTGTCAATCTAGATGAATCTTTGTTTTAGAAGACTATTCCACGACATTGCTAGTAATGAACTGAGATCATAGATATTTGTGTTCCCTATTATAATGCTTCATTTACTCTTTCCTCTAACTCATATCATAGCTTAAGCATGCAAGTTCATGTACAAACCTCTATAATCATGTAAAATATGCTCTAGAAAAATCAAAACACCATTTTAGAATGATATGATGATAAGTTTTTTCCATTTGTGGTTTCATCCTAAGAAATTATATAAAGCTCAGGATTGTTATTGAAATGATTGATGCGATTGATATAATCCAACATAAACAATGCTCTTAATTTCAATGTAAGTACTTTAAAGATTACCATTCCATGTTAAAGAATAATTGAAGCTCTAAATTTCAATGTTTTTCCCAAGTTGACCTAAAGCACAAGTAAAGAAACATGACAAGCTATTGATATACAAAACTTATTTACTGTTTAAATATTTATGTTGATAAACATCTTTGAAGTTCAAGGCATTTCCATTTCTTGTTCATGTTATGCCCATTCACATTTGAGTAGTTCACTATTATACTTCAGACATATGGTAGTTGGTCTATGAAGAAGATTTCTCAAGTTTTGGAGTTGTCAAGCCGTAGTATATAGAACATTAATACACTGTGTAAAGTATAGGAATATCACAATCACATAAATGGTAAAGTGCAACTAATATTACAATCATAGTATATAATATATCAGCTTTTGTACAAAACTATATCATGACCATATTGTGCTACTACTATGTACAGAGTTTACTATCAGTTGAAAAATAATTAAATACTACATTATACAAAACAGACATGCCATAACCATATGAGGAATTTGTACAAACTATAATCATATACATTCCATGCAGCCACTAGACAATGGGAATGCAACCAGTTGATCAATAATTAGATCCATTATATAAAACATACCATGCCTTAATAGATACCATTATAACATTTCATATATATCGTATTGCGATGGCTTATAAATTATACCACTATTATGTATATGATATACTATCATTTGATATATAATAAGTTATCGAACTGAAAAAAAAAAGGCTATTATTCCTACCTCTTTAAACACGCCATACTGTGAATTTCTATAATACATACCACTATGGTATTACAATCAATTGACAAAGTCTATTTTTATTTTTATTTTAAGTGAATGGATGTGGGAAGAAAATACATTGAGCCAAAGTTTCATCAACAAAATTACATGTTCCAACTTTATACAAACAATATCAAAATTTTGTACTAATTATATTAATAATACCACCACTTTATAGAAATCATATGATAACTTAATACCAAGCATATGAGATCTTTTTACAAACCATACCATCATTCTATATAAACCTTTTATCACTTGTTAGCTTGATTCTCTTCAACAACAAAAAAACTTGATAAATTGTCGTTATTTAAGTCTATATTGGAGCACATAATATCATTTTTACAAGTTGCAAAAAGTAATCTACTGCTTGTCCTGAAAGGAGAAATTAGGGTCACATGAAAAGTAGATCATAAATTTTATCAATACAAATAAGCCTTGAAAACTTAAGTCTTCAATGCAATAAGGACAAGGGCCCCAACCTCATATTCAACCTGTGCAACGAACACAACCTTAAATTCAACAGTATTTAGCTTGGACTTATTGAGCATGGCTGATGTTGTCTTTTGCTTTTGTTCCACATCCTTCCACAACTTTACAACCTCCATTGATAATTTTTGGATCCATTTGCTTAAAGATGGAATTAAGTTCTTGGTTTTTAGATTTAAGTTGTTTAAGTGCACTTCCCAACTCAGTTTCAATGTGTCGGTGATTAGAAACTAGATCAATGAAGGATGTCTTCTGTTTTAAAAGATCAGTAGCATGCTTGTTTGTTCGCAAAACAAACTACGAGTTTTACTTTTAAAACCGCAAGTATATGGGTCGTACTTGTAATAAAGAATGGATATCGATCCCACAAGGATTGTATTTAGACACCCTATTAATTTGGGTTGCATTTTATTCAAGAAATCGATTTAAACAAATTAAATAAAAAGAACTAAATAAGAACCAAACAAATTGGAATGACAAGTGAGCAACACAACTAATCGCCAACACAGCAAACGAAAATTCGGAGAAAATCAAGATTCAAGATTAGGACTTGTTGTTATCCTTATTTGTTCCCCTTTTGTTAATTAATCTAAATTATATTTGGCCTAAGGCTTCCTAATATTTTAATTACCCTCTTTCAAGGTGCAACTAAATGTCACTAGGTAAATAATCTAGGATTAACTTTAGGATCTCTCGACATGCAAAGCCTTTCCTAAACATTGAACTAGATATAAAGTCATCCTATAGGCAGTATATCAATCTATTGAAATCGTTTCCTAATAAATCAATACTTTGTTGTCTATAAGTCTATTAAATGCCAACTCTCATTATACATCTAATGTGGATTACCCAACTTACTCTCTCAATTTGTTGTAGGGTTTAAGCTCAATAAACAACATAAATATTTATAAAATTAAATCAAAAACTAAAGGTTCCCAAATAATTCAAACAACAAGTCCTAAAAATATTTTAGCCAGTCATAACATAAATAAGTTCAATCATGTCTATATTTTCTAAAATGTATAATAAAATACTAAAATAAAACAAAATAAAAATAAAATAAATTTGAAAAGAAAATATAAAACTTGATGAACTCTTGAAGTTTTTGTATATAAAGATGAAGCTTGGAAGTGTGTTAAATCTCCTTGTTTTTTCTTCAGCCAAATGTGCTTTGGTGTGGCTGGAATGATTATTCTTCTGAGTTTGCCGTCGCTTGTGTCTCCCCCTTTTGTTTGAATTTCTCTCTATTTCTGTGTCTTGGTGTACAGCTCTTGGTGTGCTGCTGCCACTGTTTCCCTATGTGCTGCCTCTTACTGCTTTCTAGGGTTGTATTTTGCTTCTTTTCTTTTTATTTATAGTAGCTTTGCTGATGGGTTGGTCTTGTGGAGCAGCTCCCTTGTTGATGAGTCCATGCAGGTGGACTTAGGTGTAGCAGCAAGTCTAAGAGTGGGTCTAGCAAAGCAGGTCTCGTCCAGTCTCATGCAGGTCCAAGTCCTTCAGCAGCTCCAATCTAGTGTGCCGGTGGGTTAGCAGGTGAGGCTCCCAACATAGTTTTGGACTCTACATGTCTCTCTTGCATGTGGACAGGTGGGTCAGCAGGTCTAGCAGGTGAGGCTCCCAGCATGGTTATAGTGTCTATCCCTCCCATATGTGGATCTAGTCAAAGGTTTTGGTGTTTGTCTCTCCCACATGTGGACCTGGTCAAAGAAGCTTGCCTGACTTGGTCTTGATGGAAGGGATGACTTAGTCAAATCATATGTCAAAGGGGAAGTTCTTGGTCAAGTATTTTTATCATTTAGTGGACTGCACTTTGGCTACCCGGGGAAGCTTTCTCGAGAATTGAAATGCATGGCTTGGCATGGTTAAGCCCCCTCCAGCAATATCAACGTGAAATCCATGCAAATGACTGGCCTTAATTTGCATGAATTTCCAAGTTATAATTAGTTAAAGGCTTAGTTCCTTCTTCATTCTTCAATCTTCTTTCATGCTTCTTTTTTCTTTTTTTTTTCACTTCCTTCCAACTTCAATTTTTAAATTTAATTTAGCCTACACAATAAATAAATATACCAATAAAATAAAATAAAAATAAAAATTGAAATAAAAA
>JAOXYD010000135.1:13236623-13253446 GCA_028565735.1 Pinacopodium congolense
CATAAGGTGATTGAGGGGAATTAGTACTGTAATAAGGGAAAATATGACGACGACAATAGGAGGAAATTAACTGTTTTAGGTAGATCCAAGGCCCATAACGTAAAATGAAACGAAGGAAAAAAAAAAAGAGAAATGAAAGTGGAAACTATGAACAGATACGTGGCGATGAATAGGCACTAAAAGCCAAATGCTCCTCCACGGTTGTCACTGGCCCACTACTCCTTTCTCCTTCTTTCTCTCTTTTCCAGTGATTTTCAACTGTTTCATAGCAACCAGGAACTTTAACCAGCAAATACACAGAGAGAGAGAGAGAGAGAGAGAGAGAGAGGGTTATGATGAGATATGGTGGGTTTAAGTATAGTCTTAGAAGGTCAGAAGAGCTGTGGTAACAAGAAAACTCCACAAGTCATTAACAAAGCCACTATGATTATCAACAAGCCATCTTCTTTTTCTTCTTCTACCTCTTCGTCTTCTTTCCCAATCCCTTCTTTTCTTCAACAATGCTTTCTTTGCTGCCAGAAGCTCTTGCCTGGCAAAGATATATACATGTACAAGTAAGCTAGCGCACAGCCACCCTGGCATGTTCTTTTATTTCCCGCGAGGCACACAGATCTTAACCCTTTTAGGACTTTGGGCCTATGTTTCTAGATAAAAATGGGATCTTGTTGGTTTTTTGAGCTCATATTTTTAATGGATTTCATCTTCTTCTTTTCTTTTTTCTTTTTTTTTTTTGGTTGGTGTTGAATATCGATTAAACTTGTTACTTGATTTATGCAGAGGAAACACAGCGTTTTGTAGCGTGGAGTGTAGGTGCAGGCAGATATTTATGGACGAGGAAGAGAGTCGTAAGAAAGAGAACTGTTCATTGACAGCCGTCAGGTCCACCTCTGCCCATTCTTCTTCTTCTTCATCAGTCGCCACTCGCAACCGGAAAAGCACCAGAAACCGGCCGGCGCGTGGTTTCGTCTGTTGAGAGAATGAGTACCGAAGCAGGACCAAAGGGAAGAAGGAGAAAATGAACTGAGAATAGGGTAGCTTTTTGTTTTTGTTTTTGTTTCATTGGTCCTCCTCCTCCTATGATTATATTCAAGTTTTATCCTATCTACTTTTTGGAAATGACATTCAGGCCACGCCATCTTTCATTTTGTTATTTTGAATGGAAGCTTACAATCATAATGAAGAAGGCGTGTTCCTCTGATCAGCTCTACAAGTCGATGGGAGCTCATAGTTTGATTGTTTCCTAATTACACATTAAAAAAAGAAATTAAAGGACTTGTAGCATCTATATAGTCGAACTTTAAGAGAAGATTGGTAATGATGTAAGTTTTATTTTTTTATTGTAATTTTTTTATTTTTATATTAATTTTTGTATATTTTTATATTAATATATTATTTTTTAAACTTTGTGTATTATTTTTAAAATTTTTATGTTTAGAAAATCAGAAAAAAAAATAAAGGTCATAATAATAAACAAGCCTTAAATTAATGTTATGGTAAGTCTGAATCGTTTTCATTAGTTAACTGTTGCATTTTCGTCCTTACTGATCCGTGGTTTCATCAAATTCAAGAGTTGTATGGTAAATACAAAGGGTGCTATCATTTTCTTGGGAAATGCAATTCTCTTGTTTGGTTGCCAAGAAAGATGACGATGAATGGGAAATAGGGTTGTATACTTTGATTCCTCTGATGCGCGCATATTAGTGCAATTGTAGAGGTGATCCCTTAGATTGCGCACTCAAAGGACGGTGTGCCACTTGGAGGGAACAATTTTGTTGGAGAAGATGGTAAGGGAACAACTTTATGGTCCCCATAAGAGATTATTTTGCGAAAAAAGCACACTTAACATCCTTCTCGTGTTTCTTACAAAAACCATTCTCTTGTACTTCTTAGTGAATAAGGTATCCATTGCATGGCATGGTTGCATGTACTTGTCCTATAGTTTGTCTTGTAATGGCAAAGTAGCAGTACTTGTCCTGGCAAATGAATCTTTTTCTTAAAAAAAAGAAGTAAGTTTTGGTTCTAATACTACTGTTTAGATCATAGCTTCCCATTGTTTAAGAGCCCCTAGCGCAAGCCTACAGAGGGCAGGTGGATGTGTTTAATACTACTCCCCGCCAGATAAAATTGAATAATGTACGAAGAGCATTAATGTGAAGGTTAGCATTCACATCTAAAACGACGGAAAGGAACGAGAAGAAATAACTGTAGTAATAGATGACGAGTTCCATTCCATGGCACGTGCTAATTCTTACCTAATCTTATTGTTTTGACATCTAATAACTTGCCAAGCTATATGATAAGAAGTACGGATTCTTGTCAATGTAATATCCAAACTTTATATTGGTATTCAAGCATCGTTGCTAATTTTGTAATTAGCATGTTTAAACTCTAACTTCAATATGATTACAGAGGATGATCTTTGTGTTGGAAATCTACCAAAATCACATTTAGATGTAGTAAAATGAATTTCAAAAATTTTCAACATAAGCATCTTTAACAAAATATTATCGTAATTACACTAATTTGATTGTGCTTTCTTGATCCTTTTCCTTCATGAATCCGTCAATTTACAAGTTGTTCAATCTTCCGGTCTCTAACAATATTCACAAGTCTTTTCAGAAAAAATTTAAACAATTTAAGAGGAAGAATATAAAGTACTAACTTTATTTTTAAAAAAATTTTCCTTTAATATGAAATTTTTTTTATATCCTTAGACTTTATCAATATTATAACTAAATCCAAATTTTAGTCTTAATATGAATTAATCCTAATTAGATCAAATATCACATATTGATCCTAAAAGTTTCTAAAACTTCTTAATTAAGTCTAACTTAATTAAAATTTTACTTTCTCCTTTATAGACATTTTATATGTGACCCATTTAAGTTCCTAATATGTTGATAATGATTATAAATTATAATTCTAATTCACAAATAGAATTAGATAAATTAAAATTTTCTTTTAAAACATTTTTAGTTATCTAATTAAACAATTTATAATCATAAATCATGATTGACATCTATCAATATGCTATAATTACTCAAATATTAGGAATGTCAAAGTAATTAACTTAATCTGTCTATGCATAATTATGATGTATAATTTAATTCTTTTGCCATCCAATATTTCAATTAGAATTAGAGTATGAAATTAATGTCTACTTTAAATAATCCAATCATATTTGTTCTTACTAATTAGTAAATGATTTATAATTGATATTTGAAAAATATTTTTAAAAATTTCAATTCACTCTATCCAAAAATTCTCAAATCGTTACTAATAAAAAACAGTGAAACATTTACTAATAAAAAATAGGGAAACATTTGCCCTAATTACTCTAGGATAACAAATCATTTATTAATTCACTCAACTATTTATATATAATTCATACTATAACTAATAACTACCGAATTAATCTACTCTAAAGAAGTGATCCTAAGTAGTATTAAAATATAATAATTCCTATATAAGATAACTTTGATAATCTCAAGTCTAAAGTTCAATTATACGGCCGTCATAATGAGACAATTCACATATACACAAGTAATGTTCTATTTGAGATTCTAGTAATCGGGTCAGTTCAGTAAACTTACTCTCCAATAAGCACTCACACATTTATCTAAGCGTTTTTATATTTTAATCTATAAGATCGATTACTTTCTTTATAACAAAGAAACAAAGGGCATGCTAATTAACTATTCCATCAGTATCCTGTTTTCATGAAACTATGATTATGAATATTTTAAGAATAATACAAAAATGCAATTTGAATCTTATTATTATAATATCATTATAATTTATAATTTTACAGTAATTATTTCAAGAATTTTATCTTTATGATTAACAATTAAAATATTTAAAGAATACACAAAGATGAAAAATGTTTATTTATTGAATAAAATATAATGTCATATATTTTTTTATAGCCAACTAATTGGCTGCAAAGGTATAAACCAACAATTTTTCACTTGCACTAAAACTAATCGCTTATGTGACAACCTTGGTTTATTACCAGTCCATATTTCATATGGTTTCTTATCAACAGACTTAGATGGAACTCTATTTAGAAGGTAAGAAGTAGTTTCAAGAACATATCCCCAAAATGTAATAGAAAAAACCACATGACTCATCATGAAATGTATCATATCTAATAAAGTATAGTTTCTTCTTTTAAACACTCCATTATGCTATGGAGTTCCAAGAGGACTCGATTATGAGAGAATCTTATTCTCTTTTTAAGTAACCTAAAAAATTGTGGTTTGACTGCTCGCCACTTCAAATCGATCTAAGTGTCTTAATACTTTTATCAATTTGTTTATCTACCTCAAGTCTAAATTCTTTGAACTTTTTGAATGATTCAAACTTGTATTCCATTAAATATACATATCCATATCTATAATGGTCATATGTGGATGTTATGAAATAAGAATATCTACCTCTTACTTAAATAGACATAGGGCCACAAACATCTGAATGTATAAGCTCTATCAACTCACTGGTTCGTTGTCCTTCTCTACTAAAGGATAGTTTGGTCATCTTACCTAATAAATAAAATTCACAAGTTTCATATGATTCATACAAGAATCACAATATCCTTCATTATGTAACTTTGTAATTCTTGTTTCATTAATATGACCTAACTTACAATACTATAAATAAAAAGACTTTTAGTCACTTAGTTTTTTTTTCTTACTATTTATATTTAATATTGGCCTTTCAAGATTTAATTTATATAAACTATTTGTAAGTAAGCCGAACTTATAATAAACATTATCTTTATAAAAAGAATAACTATTATTCTTGATAATAAATACAAATCCATTCATATTTAAACATGGAATAGAAATAATGTTTTTTGTTATAATAGGAACATAATAACAATTATTTAATTCGAGTACAAGGTCAGAAGGCAAAGCTAAACTACAAATTCTTATAGCTAATGCAACAACTCTTGCTTCATTATTGACTTGCGAGTCCACTTTACATTTCCTCAACAATCTACAGTCCATCAGTATCTACACATTATTAAAAATGGGAGATTCATATCTCATGTTTAATACCCATAACTGTGAAACAAAAGTAGAAAGATTGACTTTAATAATAAACATACCTAAAGATGAAGCTCTATTCAGCTTCTTTCCTTCAAACTAACAAAATAAGCTTTGTAGTTCTTCTTTCAATATCCTTTAATGCCACAATAAAAATAGATGTCCCTGTCATTCTTTTTCTTGGTACTGCTAATTGGCTTAGTATAAGCCTTCTTTTTCTTTTTCTTTTTCTTGTTCTTCTTAGAGTCTTACCCTTATTTTTAGAAGAAGAAGAACCAACAACAAGAGTAGAATAAGAGTCACATTCTTTTTGTTTATATAGAAGTTCATTATGAATTGATAATAGTTCAAGGTAAGAGATTAGAGTACTAAATTAATGCATAACTCGTGGTTTATGACATACCCCAATTGGCCTAATTTTTTAATATAGCAACTCATCTTTAGTACATGAAGGTTTACTGGAGATCTAGTTGTCATCCTACATTGAAATAAAGTTCAAGTAGTATCAAATCTCTCCACTCAACTCTGTGCACCAAACAACTCTTGAAGATGCATAAACATAGCCCTAGCATTCATGTTTTTATATTGCCTTTAAAGCTAGGGAGACATGTTAGCTAGTATCACATATTTAACTTGTTCATTATCATCTATATGATATTGATAAGTCTCCCAATCTTCATCAGTAAGATCTTTCGCAGGCTTAGGTGAAAGTTCAGTATAAAAAATGTATTATTATTTTTCTTGCCTAAGAACAATTCTTAGGTTACATGACAAGTTTGAAAATTTTGGCCCAGTCAATTTGTTTGTATCTATGATGCTTCTTAGGGATAAATTTGTACTCATTTTTCAAAAATAGAAACGTAAAAGAGCAAGAAATTAGTTTATACTGCAAGGCCAAATAAATAAGGACTTTAAAACTATTTGGTTATTCCCACTATTTTAAATAAATTAATAGCCCTCACTATTAGTTTAAGAATTTATCATATGATTTCCTAGTGGGATAGGATCACATTCTAATTTAATTGATCTTGAGTTTACTCAATAAATTAAGTAAATAAAATTAGGTAGATAACATCTTATCAATCACATCTTATATGATTCTTAGGTTTGTTAGGTGACAACTCTTTGTCAAAACATATATAATATGTTATTTCTAACCATACTTCTAAATTAATATAATTATGAGTTTTCTCATCCAAATCATATATATTTAATTAAGTAAGACCCATTATTATAAGACTAAATATATTTGGATTAAAGCGACTTTGAGTTTGCTTAATAGGTCTAATATTAAACAGAACTCTAGTTTAATCCTATAACAATGGAAGGCATTATTCATGTTCTAAATATGTACTTAATATTTAATGAGGGATTTAAAATTGTCTAGGTCTTATTTTAATTACTATAATCTTATTATATTCATTTATCTAACCTTATCTAACACAATCTAATTATGGAAGATAACATAAACACTTTACTTTATTATAATTATTGGTTTAATAATTATTTAATTTAAATAATCAACCCTTGAAAGAAAAATTAAATTAAAATTTACATTCTTAACCAATAAAAACCTTTTTAATTTTTTTTTTCAAAAAATTAGAAAACAAATTTTCTATATTTATTAGGAGTTTTAAACTAATTTAATCTTAACCTATTAAGAAAAAATGAATTTAATACAATTTAAACAAAAAATTTAAAAAAATCAAAAGAGAAAGCTGTCTGGCAGACTATTTGCGTGAGGCATGTACCATACATGTGCTTCACATAACGCTCATAACCCATGCAACTGCCCATTCTTCTCCAAACAACCTGCATTTTTTTTATTTGGTTTTCTTATGCCTTCTGTTGCCTGTAGCTTCTTCTATCCTCTTCACACTGCTGCTTATCTAAGGATCTCTTAATGGGTTTTAAAAACCTATTCTTTCCATAAACCTAACAAGATTTGTAGAGAGAGAAAGCTACACCTCCAAGAATGGCAATGTAGTTCAACACATCGGTGACTATCCCTATTGACGGTGGTCCTTTCTGGTCAAAATAAGTATTAAGTGTTATTCCAACAACGTTTGAATCAATAGGCATTAACCTAAACCAAATAAACACCCAAAATCATTTATGTGGTTTCACTCATATGTTATGCAATTTAAAACCTATGAACTCAATAAACATTAAAGTAATGGAAAAACATCTGAAACAACTTTCGTTTAAGCTTGAGTAATAACAACATTTAAAACTTATTAAAACAACTTCAATTATTCTTGAATAATAATAGAGATTATTAACTGAACAGTTCCTGCTTTTTAGGAAACAAGATTATCAAACGCCAAGGCACCTAAGATGGATTAAAACAAAAGTATTGCTAGAAAAACCAAATTAATATTGTTCATAATTTTTCCAAAAACATGATTCTTAATTCAAGTTATTGAGTCCATAAACAATTTTCTAGAAAAATAAAATTTTCAATCACAATTAATGGGTCAAAACTAATACTTTTCGAGAAAACGTATATTATATATCATTTTTCCAAAAACTAGCAATAATAACTTAGTTTAGAAACAATTTCTAAGGGGCATGCGAAATCAGTTGTTTCATAAACAACGTTAAGGCAGTAGTAGCTTAAGCTATAATATCATAATTTCCAAACCTAGAGAAGGTAAATGCAGGCAATAGATTTTAAGGAAATTAAAGAATATCCTATAGATTTAGAAACTCTTTTTAGAAGCATAAGACATGAACATATGTAGCAAGAGGTTAAGTTTTAGGCACTTAAAACAAAGGTTCTAGAAACTATTTCTAGAAACTAGAAAAAAGTTATCATCAAATGCAGTGTCTCATTAAAAACTGGGAAGAAAAAAGCTCTTGAAAACATATTTCACAGCCAACAGAAAAATAGAAAACTCCAAAACACTTTCTGAATTGAACACTATATCTAGAAAATTTCCATAAATCTAAACAACAAATTGAAACCTAAAATATAAAAAAACACAACATATCACATATCCATATATTTTTTTTCAAGAATTTTTCCATGACTTTAAATCATGCAACTCTTGCATATAATAAATCAAGTATGAGAATCAAGTTGAGGAATCAAATTAAACTCCTTAAAGGTGGCTCTGGTACTACTGTTAGAAATGTACCAAGATCATATCTAGGCATAGTGAAATGAATTTCAAAATTTTTCAATAGATCACCTTTAACAAGATTTAATTTAAAACATATATAATAAAATGTTATCATAATTACACTAATCTGATTATGTTTTTTTATCCTTTTCCTTCACAGATTTGTCAATCCACAGCCATTCAATTGTTCTACTTCTAAGAGTATCCCAGGTCTTTTCAAAGAAAACTCAAATAATTTGAGAGGAAGAATGTAAAATACTATCTTTATTTTTTAATTTTTAATTTTATATGAAAAATCATATTTTTCATATCCTTAGACTTTATTAATATTACAACTAAAGTCAAATTTTAGTCGTAATTAAGAATTAGTCCTAGTTAGATCAAATATCACATATTGATCCTAGAAGTTTCTAAAACTTTTCAATTAACTCTAACTTAAGTAAATTTTACTTTTTCCTTTATAGACCTTTTATGTGTAACCTATTAAATTCTTAATATGTTGACCATAATTATAAATTCTAATTCTAATTCACAATTAGAATTAGATAAATCAAAACTCCTTTTATTTTATTTTTAATTTTCTAATTAAACAATTTATAATTATGGATCATGATTGAAGTATAGCAACATATTATGACTACCTAAATATTGAGAATGTCAAAGTGGTTGACTTAACTTATCTATGCATAGTTATAATGTATAATTTCATCATTTCATCATCTAATATTCCAATTAAAATTAGAGTATGGAATTAGTATCTACTTTAAATAATCAAATCATATTCGTTCTTACTAATTAGTAAATGATTTATAATTAATATTTAAACAATACTTTTTCCAAATTTTAATTCACTCTATTCAGAGATTCCCAAATCATTATTAATCAAAAATAATAAAATATTCTCCCTAATTACTTAAGGGTGAAGAATCTTTTATTAATTCACTCAGTTATCTCCATATAGTTCATATTATATCTAATAATTACTGAATTTAATTACTCCAAAGAATAGATTCTAAGTAGCATTAAAATATAGCAATTCATATATGAGATAACTTTGGTAATCTCAAATTTAAGGATAAATTATACAACTATTATAATGAGATAATCTACAAACACCTAAGTAATATTCCATTTGAAATTTTTATAATCGGATTAGTTCAATGAACTTATTCTTTAATAAGCATCCACGCGCTTGTCTAAATGTCTCCACACTTTAATTTGTGAGATTAATTACTTTCTTTATAAGAAATAAACAAAACTTGTATTAGTCTAAACATTTCATCAACATCCTATCTTGATAAAACTATGATTAAAAATATTTTAAGAATAATACAAAAATACAATTTAAATAAATTATAATCTCATTATAATTTCTAATTGCTCAATTATTCCAAAGACTTTATCTTTATGATTAATAATTAAAATATTTAATAAATACATAAAAATAAAGAATGTCATTTTATTGAATAAAATATAATGCCATACATATATTTTTACAATCAATTGATTGACCATAAGAACATAAATCAACACTTCGAATGTATATCAACAAGACTACTTGTGTTTTTAAAGCAAGAGTTAAACAACTCTCTTTAAATCTATTTTTAACGATGAAAACCAAAGCTAGCTTGCAGGCCAAGGAGGGAATCTTGAAGACTATGGTTGCACTGGGACATAGGCTTAGTGAAATGTGTGTGATTTTTTCCCAAAAGGAAAATTATATCACTATGTTTAGAAGTTGAAAAAAGATCGATGGACTTGGGACAATGGAATCTTATACTTTCCTATATGCCCATGCAGCTTTGATACGGTAGGAATCCTAGCCAGGCCTAAAGGCATATCAATTTAAATGAAGGGACCTAATGTTCCAATGGAATGAATACTTGTCTTCATACCGTCCTAGAAGCCACACATCCCCTACCTGGAAAAGGGACAGTTGTAGGCTCTTGCTCATTGCCTACCCGTATCACTATCATCGCAAGAATATATTACTCTTTTCCTTTCTATTTTCTTTTAATATAAAATGAGAGAACACCCCAAAAAAAGAAAAAAGGCTTCGTAAAACCTAATCCCGCACTCACATGTTTGTCTATCACACCTAGATGAAGAGAGTGACTATTCCACTTCTAATCAAAAAATGTTTCAGCTCTCCAGCTCCAGAAGAAAATGCAGGGCCACACAATATAACAGTAAAACACAGGGTCGCCAACAACAGCAACTGAAAAATGGCACACAAAATTGATTTGTTAGAATTCCCATTTGTCCAACGTCCGAACACGTTACAAGTAAAAGCAATATACAAGTGATCGTCTGGATGGAGTTTCCATTCCAATGGATTTCAATGAATACATACAGGTACTATGTATAGCTTCATAAACTTCTTGCCACCATCTTTGCAATCACCATGGTCAACCAGATTTGAATAACAGAACCGCTTTCTGGTCCAAATAGAAGTAAACAAAGTGGTTTGTCTCGTGTGTCACATATGAACCTGTACATCGCAACAGAGATGAGCAACTAAAAAGATGTGGATGTTATCGAAACTTTAGAATGACAAATGCAGGTTGTAATTTTATGGAAGCAACCAGCCTTATTGATCATGCAATATTTATTTTTGACACGAACGATCCCCTTAAAGACATTTAATTTTCTGCCTGCTGCAACAATCATAACAAAATCTTTTGCAATTCAGTCTTGTACTGAAACTTAAAAATCACGTCAACAGCATCACAGAAACTATTATTAAGAAGCAAAGCAGTCTTCAGCAAACAAAGTTGTTAAGCTCTAGACTGGAAAGCAATTTGGCCCTCGCAAACCACCCAACTGGAATGTAACTCAATTAGGGATATTGCAACAGAAAATCTATGCAGATGTACCTGTACAAGAATGCACATATAATGAGCACCCCATCTACTACTAAGGAATCATTTTCCCCCAAAGTAATAGATGTATACCATGCAAATATAGTGTTATTCTTCCCACTGAATCAGTATATCAACATGAAACATGATTAAATGCCATTGCGAGGCCTAAGTGAAGTAATTTAAATTGCCAATTCAATTAAACTTTGAGGTACAAAAATTAGGCAGCATTAGCCAGAGATGCAGCTTATATAAGTTAGTCAGAAATATCTGCCTAAACAGAAGTCTCAAAGTTCAACTAAATCAACATACTCAGTACCACAAATGGTGGTTCTAGATTCTTATTCCAGTTGTTCACCCACAAATAGCAATCCTAAATTTCTACTCCAGCTTCCAGTAAGAACATATTCCAGTTGTTTCTACAAGCAACTTTGAAATTGATACTAGGAACAACTACTGAGATGGCTGTGCTGTGAAAAAAAAGATTGCCACTCTCCAATTAGTAAGATATGGACATCTGAAGTTACAATCTCACATTCATTGCAGAGTTTAAGCTTAGGAATGGATTACTGGGTTAAACACTAACCTATGAGAAATAGGTTGAAGCAATGTCAAAGAGATTCAAGCTTAAGTAGCCCTATCCTGATGAAGATGAAAATGTGGTATATTTATATAATTATCTCAACTTCAAAATCGGATAGGCTGTATCATATTGAATTTTGATTAAGCAGAAGGATGCTTAACCTACTTTAATTTTCAGATCTAAGATCTCAGAAACACCAAGGTTATCTGAGTCTTATAAGTGGCACAAGCAATAACATTAACACAAGTGTGTGATCATGTAGTATTTCCATTCCCTAGCTGCACTGCACATAATAATAGTGTATTGCCAAGGATGCCAACTGTAGACTCTGAGAAAGAGATATTCTAGCATCATATACAGATACTAAGATCCCTTGACTCAAAATCCAATCCCATAAAATAAGTTAAGAGATTTAAAATACTCCTTCTAATTTCTTAGACTACCAGGGAGCAGAAATTCAGCCATTTTCATTAATATTGCTGCAATTAGAAGCCAAGGGGAAATCAGATTTAGAAAAGAAGCCAATTCCAAATTGGATGGTGTTCCCGGGTATAGTTCAAAGACAAATCAATTTCTGTGGGAAGGATTGAGATAAGTCTACTCAATCACCATTCCTTAGGATCAGTGAGTTAACAGTTCAGTAAACCTGCTCGTGTAATGGAAAGAAGAAGAAGATATAATTTCTGGTTTACCTATCAGTACGCTCAGTAAATGCTCAAAAAGTAAATGGATGATATGTCATTAAACCATCTTGTTCCCAAGCTCAGCTTGGCACTTAGAAAGAAGTGTTAAGTTCCCAACTGGAAGATATGTCATGGGAAGATAAAGGATGGCTCAGGATATGCTCTATGTCTTAGCCCTTATAGGAAAAATCTCAACTCTCCTTTATAAAATGGCACATCCACATTTATCCAATCGTAATTTCACTCAAACATTCAACTGCAGGACACCATTCAGAAACGTGAAGCAAAAACTCCGCAGTTCCCTTGGAGTAAAAAAGATCATTCGTAAAAGCATCTACAGTGAAGACAAGTATACATCCTCAAACCAAAAGTAGATCTATCACTTCTACTTCCCAACTATAGAACAAGAATTCTCATCCAGGAAGCAACAAACCCAGGAGAGAAAGAAAGCAAATAATCTTGCAAAAGTCACTTAAGTACACAGAAATCATATTCACAAGTAGTAAATCTAAGCCAAACCCAAAACAGCAGTGAATTTAAGATTTATTACCAAAATTGCGACCAACAATGCAATGCCACGTGGGTCCGTGTTTTCTATCAAACTCCTTCTTTATATGCTCTGCTACATCCTTCTCTACATTGTGCTTCTCAAAAGCCTGAACCAAGACAAATACAATACCCAAAACTCAAACAGAAGAAACTACAACATACCCAGATGAGAATCCAATTAAAAAAAAATTTTTTAAAGGGGCTAACTTCAAAACAAATTTCGATAGAGAGAACTAACAGAGATTGCAATATCAACAGCCTCCTTTTGCATTTCTTCCTTCATATCGGCGTTTTTTATGACGATTTTCTTGGAGGGTGGTGGTGCCACAACCGGAGAGAGTTTCCGGTCATCGGAGTTGGTTTTCACGAGCAGACTTCCGGTGATACTTCTCTTTGCTTCTTCAGTACTCATTTTTTGGAATTTTGAATTGCTTTGATTCGACGTCAGAAAGAATCACTTCAATTTTAGTTCTCTCTTGTTGTGGTTGAAAAGAGTTTTTTTAAAGTAGAGCTTTTACTTTTTCTTTCTATTTTTCTTTTCCTTCTTATAATTGTTGATTCTTTGGAAATCATTTTTGTTATTATTTGATTCGATTTGATTTGATGTCTGCCTTTTGTTTGATTCTGTAGTTGGAACCGCTTTATGCAGATTAAGGAAATGGGAGATGTGTAGATGAAGAAGATTTTAATAAAATTCCTCTACATATAATGTAACCTTATTTATCGGTCCTTGATCGTTAATTGAAGTTTCTGAAATTTGTCTATAATCTTTACGTATAGTATGTTTTTCTTTGATTGGATAGACCATCCCATAAGAGTTGGGAAGAATACAATAACTAATTATCATTTATACTCATAGCGTCGACGTACTCTTAATTTTATGACGCAAAACTTGTGTATATTAACTTCTTGTTATTTGGTTATGGTACAAGATGTCTAATTAGGTCGAATTTAAAACATTTAAACAATATTTTAATTAAATTTTCAAAATGGTGCGTAGCAATTAATTATGATGAGCGGATAACAGTCGTAGGTCATTTGATATTGAGAACCTGAAAATAAAATAATGAGATCCATTTGAATTTGGGCCACACCAAGCTCACAGAAATAACTCAAACCATAAAGTTGAGGGATGCAATTTTGAATACGTTTGATATTATTTTTTATTTTAATTTTAATTTTTTATTTTTGTGTATATATATATATATTAATTTTTGTACTTTTTTTTTGAGTTTTTAATACTGTATTAATATATTATTTTTTTATTTTTATACTATTTTTATTGATTTTTGTATTTTAAAAAATGAGAAACAAAAATAAGAAACTAAAAATAAATACCAAATCAAGGACTTTGTTTCTTAATTCCTGAGTTTTGGTCTATTTAGACAATCACGAAATAGCTTTTTTTTAATATCATACCTCTTGATTGCAGAAACTTGTTGCTTGGTTTATCTTTTCTCATCCCATCTCAACTTTGGTCCTAAACTTCTAATTTAGTTGGATCGACCTTATCTATTCTCTTTCTCCTCAAATTCATAAAGTTTGATATAACCTAGAAATGCAAACTCATATATTGTTGATTTGCATGTTCTTTTGATAGAACTTAAGTTCAAACTTTATATTTCGTATAACTATAGATTACGTGAAATTTCCGTCTAAATGACTTTTAGTAAACAAAACAATTAATGTAAATCAACAATCTTAAGCAAGTAATTGAAAAGTTTTAAATTGTGCATACCAATTTAGTAAGATTTGATAAATTAAATTAAATATAATATAATTAGAAATATCATGTAAATGAGAATTACATTAAGATGATTCACATATATTCTTAATTTGTATTCAACTAGCCTTTAAATTATACTTTAATGTAACACTAGTTATAGCATAAATCAAGCTTCATTACAATATGGTATTCATTAATTATCAAATAATAATAGCATAATTTACTATAAAACACCATGCTGAAGAAATAAATAATTTAGTCAAATATCTAAGTCTCATGGCATTGTCCAATACAGTTCTCTCTGACATGAAGTTAATTTTGAAAAAATTTAATCTAATATTAATAATGTTAATAATATAATTAATCATTAAAGGCTTATGTGATGAGAGAATTTCTAAATATTTATAATCTTTGATTTGTCAAAAAAAAATCATTTATTTTTAAAAGGAATTATGTGAAAGATTAAAAAAAAGGTTTTGAATGAAGAATTTATCTTTATTTTTTTAGTAAATATATAAAAACAAGATTTTTTTTTTTATAGAACAAGTATAATGTTATACTAATATGCATGCATATAAGGGGATGTTTGGTGTGGCTTCTATTTGTGGTTTTGATTTTTTGTTCTTTTAAACACAAAAATCAAGAAAAATAGTACAAAAATTAAAAAAAAAAAGACAACACACAATATAGCATAGAAATTGAGGACAATTGCATAAAAACTAAGGACAACGCACAAAAATTAATATAAATATACAAAAATTACAACTAACAGCAATACTAAACGAATTTTAAAATGTAGCAATAATAGTTATTAAGACAAGTGACAACTTTTCATTGTTAAGAGAGCAAGCAGTCCAAAACTAAACCGATATTACGAATCAATCAACTGATATTGATAAGCTACAAGAAAAATAAGCACTTAAATCTAATTTTTTATTTTTTTAATTTAAAGTTTAGAGAAAGTGGAATAGTGGAAAGTGAACTCTCACTCAAGCCACTCCATTTTAAAAAAATATTATTTTAAAGCACATTCTATTCTTTTTTTAAATTTTTTCGAACTTTTCTTAATTTTTTATTTTAGAATACTATAATGTTTATAGTTTTTATTTTTCAAATAATAATATGTTAAATAATTTATGATTGTTTTTATTAGATAGTCAAATTTATTTTTATTTTTATTCTCTAATTAATAAATTTTTCATTAATTCATTATTATATTTATAATTTTTAATATAATATTAAATATCTTTAAATAATCCACTAAATTATAATTATATTTTTAATTTTTTAAATATAAATTAATAAAATAAAAGGAAAAACTTTAAAATTATTTCAATTTCAATTAATTTATTAATTATTTTAAATGCTCCTTTATTTCATATAATAAATATGGAGTATTTAAAGTAATTAATAAATTTATTATTACGTTAAATTTATATTATTACTAATTTTTGTGATAAAATTGAACTAAAGTTAAAAATTATATAATATAATATATTAAAAGATAATTTAAAGATTTTATAAAATTTAAGGTTAAAATTATATTTATAAGAAATGTATAATATATACAGGAACTATTTTATAATTTTAAAAAATTGACTGATACCAGTACAATACGATACCATTCGAGAATAAAAATAAATACAAATACAGTATTGATTTTTAAAATTTTGCTTGACGTACATTTAATTACTAAAATACATGATAAAAGAAATATTATAAAGATTAGAATAATGATACCCATTAGCCACTATTAATGCATTATTAAATTATTACCTGTGTAAAATGTTAAAGAAATAACTACAGAAATAAGGGTAGGGATTTGGTTACAAAATATTACACGTACAAGCAAAAGCCAATTGACAAATTTCGTTTTTGTCTTAAATAAATAAGATTCAATCACAAATAATTGGACGACTAACTATTGGGCGTTGGAGTGCGTGTGAATCAAAGATGTTAGACAGTTTCTTATTTTATTTTTTAATGTAAAAGTTAATACAAATTATTTTTCTCAATTTATATATATTTATATATTTTTTATATAATTTTATAATTTTTATACGTTATTTTTATTAATTTTAATATTTTTTTAAAAATAAAACCATAATCTTAAACAGGCTTAGTGTTAGACCCTTAAACTTCGGAGCACTTCTCAGCAACCTTTTCCATGCCTTAAAGGGGAGGTTCGCTGGATCACATGCATGAGGAAGGCATGCAACTACACTACGGCAAACGTGGGCAAATAGGA
>JAOXYD010000135.1:13264334-13281637 GCA_028565735.1 Pinacopodium congolense
AATATTCAAAATTTGGAGCTGAAATTGTTGACTCTAGCAAGTAACGACATCTTGCCTCCAAATAACGGCACCCGGAGAGTGTGCCATTAGTGCTCGACTTCTAGCACTATAAGTGATCCCCTATTCTTCAACTAGTGGAACCCTGCCAGGGGGCCATTTATGAGCAGAACCGAGGGAGTTCCTCATGTTTTTGCTCCAATCTTCATTATTAAGCTCTATTATGCAAATTAAACATAATAAGACATTAATTTAACACTTAAGCACTGAATTAGGGGTTATAATTCAACAAATTAACCATTAAAACTATATCAAATTGACCCTTAACAAACATCTAACAATAATTAGGTACCTTTAACATGTTTGTCGCCATATCTTTACTTAGTTCAACAATGGTGATTTCTTTTCATTTTTAAAGGTACTTACAATATAGAAATTTAATGAACTTTTGGTACCCATATCAACTTGGGTTCATGAGTGTTAGTTTTATATCTTTCGTGACCAAATGAAATTGCATTCACGTTTCTTAAATGATCATAGAAAAAATAATGAACATGTCTATTCCTTTCACAATAAGTACAAAATAAAGGAGTGAAAGATCTATATGTATTCCTTGGTTTATAATAAAACCTTTGATGAAATTTTTGCCTAGGTTGAGTGAAGGTTATAGTATTATTGAATCGACATTGAGAAATTTTTTTAGGTCTTGATGCATACATAAATGTATAATGCCTAGGATGAGTTCTAATTAATTATGTATTTTGAATAACCTTAGGAAATTAATCTTTTAAATTAATTCCCTTTACAAAAATGGTTTTACTAGTTGATGCTCTATTACTATAGGCTAAGCCATGTTTATCATTTCCCATTTTTTGAATATTTAACATGGTTTCCAATTTTTCTTTACATTTTGTAAAATTCGATAGTAATTATTTAAGTGTTTCAAATTCTTTCTTTAAGGCCATATTTTCATTCAATAGTTTATCATTATTTTTGGTCAGCGCATCTAAGTCCTTTTTAAGATTATCATTTTCTAATCTATACTTATCTATTACTTTTATGGATTCCAAATTTTTATCATGCAAGGCGTTCTTTTTCTTAGCCAAATCTCCTACAAATCTAATAATTCTTCATATGTATATTCAACTTCAACTTTGTCAATTGAGTTAGGGATAATTACCTCATCGTGAGCTACGAAACACATGTTTGTGTTTTCTTCTTTTTTGGATTCTCTTAACTCACTCCATGCCACTTTTAATGCTTTCTTCTTGTAATTTTTATTTTCCTTCCTTTCCTTATTTTCTTCCTTTTCATCTTCTTGAAGATATGGGCAATGCGACCTTAAGTGACCTTTTTCACTACACTCAAAACATGTTATATTAGATAATTTTGTTTTAAAGTACTTACCTTCCTTTCTGTAGATTGGAGCTTTTCTTCGGATGAGCTTCCTTCAGTATCTTATAATAAGTGCAAACAATTCTTCTTTACCACTTCTATAAAGATGATTATTTATTCTCGCTTTCATCCTTCTTTATTGGTTTAAATGCGATGTTCTTCTTTTTAGGTGCAGTTTTTTCTTGTTTGTCTTTTAGCCCCATTTCATGTGTAAGTAGTGAATCGACCAACTTTTCGAGTGACAAAACATTAGGATCCTTCGCTTCTTGTATTGCTATCACTTTAGGCTCCCAAGACTTTGGTAGAGGCCTCAAGATTTTCCTAGCAAGCTCAACAGTAGAGTAGGTCTTACCTAAACCCTTTAGAGCACTACTGTGAAACCTACTGTGAAACCTACGCTCCGATATCAGTTGTTAGGTTTGTTATGGCACTAAGATGGGGTGGGTCTTTAAAAATCTTTTACGAAATAAACATAATAATATATGTAGAGCTTAAACAAATAACACAAATTCACCCAATCAAGAAAATATTATAAGTGCGGAATAATAAATAGTAAGAGAGGAGAGAAAGTTACCATATTCATTCTGATTTAGAGCTATCCACTTACTCCCAATCTAATCCCCAACTCTACTATTAAGATTTGGTTCTTATTGCAACTTTAACAAGAATATACCGTTCAATTACAATCCTTTTTCATAGGCTAAAAGAGAACCTTTCACTCACTTCTTTGTACTAAGCTAAAAAATAACCTCTCAAAAACTCACAAGAACAACTTAATAGAAAATTACTTAACTCAACTTCACTTGATGTAATTAAGAGGCTTTCAAAATGAATGAACACCACAATGTACTAAAAACTCACAACATATACACTAAAACCAAAAATCTACTTGAAGAAAAAGACTTGTATAGAACACTTATATATTGCTAGTAAAAGAAGTGAAAAAAAATACTTGTACTCTTGGATAAAACTTATGTGAAACATAAGTTATAGACTCACTTATTTATACTCAGCATTCACCCATATATATGTTGTACAATGGTCTTAATATCTGTTATCTAAAAGGCCAAAAGTAAATAAATGATTTGATCATTGTGCAATCTGGAGATCATAACTTTATTCGCAACATTCGCAACATTCGACCGGCCGATATACCTGGTTCGGGCAACCGATATACCTGATTTGATTGACTAATAAGCCTTCGGCTTATGTTCGATCAACCGACCTAGCTCATTCAGTTAACCTATATCAAAGCCAAAACATATGTTCTTCCCAATGCACAAGGTTAAACCACTCAATTTTAAAGCATTTCTTTTAATCACTAAATAACTTTATGCCAACATAACCATTTGAGATAATCATCAAAAGGATAAAATTAAAATAAACGCATAAATCTCTTGATTATGCTCCTATATGCATATTCTAAAATATATATACGTGAATAATTGATTATAGGCCTCTTAAAACCCCCAAAGTAAAATGAGCAAAGTTTATATTAAACAAATAAAAAAAAACTTATCATAAACCTTCTTCTTCAAACTTGAGTCTTAATATTATTTTCCATTTCCATCTTTAAGACTCTTTGAAAGATCAAATTAGAGCTATGTCTAACCTATCTTTCAACATACTCAAAAGCATAAGCATTAGTAATATAATTTGTTTTGCCATTACCAAAATAAGGTGGGCTATCCTTAGTTGAACAAAGATATTTCTATAACCATTAGTAACATCTTGATTACGTGAAATAGGTCCTAATTTATATTACCACATACTTTTAAGTGATCAACTTATCTAAATCTGAAGCCTTGACCAGTTATTAATTTGGATAAGTCCTAGTCATTAAACATTATCGGTTTGCATTCTTTTTATTATTTTGTCATTATTAGTTTTAAATACTTTTTTCATCAATAAAACCTTAGTTATTTGAGTAATCATGCATTATTTATTTTGATATTTTTTCACTTTAGTCCTTTGAGTACGATACTTGATTTTACTTTGTTTTATACTACTTATTGATAAGGTGCACTTATCTTTGATTTGGTTTAGGTTAAAATTGAATTTATTTTACTTCTAAATAGACCACAACAATTTCCTGCATTAAGATCTTTTAATACTTCCTTAATAGAGCAAAACTTCTTAAAAAATATATACAATTTACACCCAAATAATATTCATAGTAAGCCCTCTTAAAACACCAACATAAAACCCTTTGACTTTAGTAAGGAAATTATTGAATCTGATTGGAAACCTTCTCCTAATATTGCTAAATAAGTTATAAACCACCATAGGGGAGTCATCTAGCATAAAAGGTTCCATAAATAATGCACTATTATCTTAAAATTGGTGGATCCAGTTACCATTAACCATCATTTGATCTAGCTTCTTCTTAAGGTGGATAATAAAACTTTGTTTATTACTCCAAGTAAAGAATTGACCATCATACTTAATATCTACTACCCCCAACTAATTCACACTTTGAACTCATTTTCTCCTCTTTGATCTACATAGTTACCCTCAGCTTCTAAATTGAACAATAATGTATTAAAGTCCCTTATTAGAATCCAAGGATTCTGGATAGAGTCTCTAACAGTCGATAGCTTATGTCAAAACATCACATAAGACCACTAATTTTACCTTAATGGAGTTATAAACAACAATGATCCACCTATAATAATGATGATGATGGTTGGAAACAGTCCTTAAATGGGTTCCAAACAAATTTAACTTATCAAACCTTTATTTGGAAATCTTGGTTTCTAATAGGCTTCGTAAAATAAAATTATTATCTTTAAGGAACTCCTTAAAAGCTTTTTGTTTTTTAGAGAACTTGATACCCCCAACATCCTATATAATTATTAACATGATATGAATGAGGTTGGGTGGTTTTTTTTTTTTTTCTTATTCCTTCTCTTTACATCCTTCTTTTTAGTTGATTTGAACTCCTTATGTTTTGACTCATCTGGTGAACATATAAGAGTAGTTTGGTGATCCTCTTTAGATTGTGATTCTTCCCCACCTTCCATAAATATAGAAGCCTGTGAATCCCCCTCTTCAATGTCATTTCTAGAGCCTACCACCAAACTTTCAACTCCATTGGTAGTAGTGGCAATCTCTACCATGTTAGGTTCATTGTTGGTAGCCCTTTTTATCCCATCTATTTTTACTATTGGCAATAAAATTGTATTGATCCCCTCCAACATATCAGGTTTAGAAGCGTTTATAGCAGTTATTGTTTTCACACCGTTATCCCTCAAAATAGTTGTATTAATAGCCAAAGTAGCAGTTAGGGCTAGAACATTCACTTGAGAAAGTTGTAATGTGATTACCTTAGAAGCTGTTAGTTCTCTAGTAGTATCATTAAGTAATTTCCTTGTGAGTTCCTCCTAGGTATCTCTAAAAATCTCTTCCTTATTGGTCTTCACTATTTACCCTATTGTTCTAGTGTTGGTTTCCATTGATAAGAGACCCTAATAGAGTCTTGAACTAATGATTCATTCTCACCTAATGTCACTAAGAAGGTTGAGTTTGGTAGGTCCTTCCCCAAATCAACTCTCACATATAATTAGGCATAGCCTATTCTTCTTCTAAGTGAAGTATTTTCATTAATATGAATAGAGTTGCCCATGAACTTGTTAGGATGCTAAGGCCTTTAGTTTACCAATACTCTAGAGGAATATTATACAAGTGAATCCATATGGGAACATTTTTCTGTTTTATTTTATTAAGTGCAATACCTAGTTTTCAAAGTCATAGGAAGATGGGAATACTACCTAAATGCCAAGGTTCACTTTCTAATACTTCCTTAGCTCCTGCTTTCCAATTGGACTTGAACAGGGCCATGTTTTCCTCTAATAATACAGTCTCCACTAAACCCTTACTTTTTCAATTTTTTGTAGCCCCATTGTTAAGAGCCAGGAATGGAGGTCACTTGCCAATGAAGAACGGAGATAGCTACATAAAGTTTGAAAAACATTTCCAAAAAAATAAATAATAAAGGCTAGAATAGGATAGACAGGAGAAGCCAAGAACAAGAGAAGGCCAAAAACAACAAATGGAAGAAGAGGTGAAGACAGAAGGAAGAAGGGGAGCTCTCATTAAAGAGGTGAAGAAAGTTGCTTTAAAATAAGGTAAATTTCAAGTATTCAAATAAGAATTATAGAACCATTTAGATAAAACTTTTATACAATCTTGAATAGTGTCCTTATCATATAAAATACTTTTTAAACAAAATTAAAATTTAAGAGTGATTTTTCAAGGAAAATAAGAATATATATCAATAATAGCTTTTCTTTTTCCTATATCTAATACTTATTATAGTTCATCATCTTCAAAAGAAATATTATGAGCCTTTTTACTTTACTTTTTATGTTTTGCTAGTTCTTTTAATCTCAGTTAAGAATTAAGAGTACTTTTTGGAGAAAAATAAGAATCTATATCAAGCTTTTTTCCCCCTTTATCTAAAACTTATTATACTTCTTCATCTCTATATTGTGAAGTTCTTTATTTTATTTTTCCTTTCTTACATTTTCCTTCAACTAGATTTCAATAATCTTATGTGCACCATATGGTGCTTTCTTTTGCAAGAAACACTATTACCCTTTATACTAGCAAGATGTTCTTCCATTTTATAAATTCTTCTTTCTTTAAGCATTCTACCATAAAACATACAATTATACTATTTCCATAAGATTTTTATGTAGAAGAAAAATAATTCTATGCTAGATTAACCTTGCCATGAGTAGAAGATATTAAGTTCTCCAAATCTTTTCATGACGATTGAGAGTTCTCCATTATATTGTAAACTTGAAAAATATATGAAAAATTTAAAAACTTATAAAAATATATCTTAAAATTTATTTTATTTGATTTTTTTATAATAAATTTTCTTATAATTAATTTCATTTCTCAAATTTTAGGTTTGGAATTTTTAGGTCAATATATTAGATAAAAAAATTTGGGAATCATAAATAAAAAAATTTAGGAACTATAAGTAAAAATTTTGAAAACTATAAATAAGAACATACATATATGAAAAAATAGAAAGACATATAGGATTAAGTGTTGAAAAAAAAAAAGAAAAGACACCTTACACATGATGGGCAAGGGGGTGAAGGGAAACCTTCTAAACTTTTTCATTTTCTATTAATAGTAAATGTAAAACAACATCACATTAAGGGAGGTAAACTAAGACAAATTAAATGACGTTGTAGTAAAAGAGGGAAACTAAAACAGATAAAATGATGTTACATCTTAGTCAAGCCAAGTCACTTACTATTAAAAACGAAGTGATAACCATTCAATTAATGATATATACAATAAAACTAAAACTAAAATAAGAAAAAAAAATCAGAATTTTGATCAAAAAGACATGATAAAAATTGATTCTTAAGGGATTGACAATCTAAGCTATGGCTGAATATTTGAGGAAGGTAACGAAGAAGGGGTGTAAATCATGTTTTTTTTTGTTACTAATAAGTTTAACCTTACTAAGGATGGATGATGAACTAGAGAAGAATAAATATGAACAACTATGATGGACATCAACATTAACATAAATAGGAAACAATCAAGAGGTGAACTAATAATGGCAAGAAAGAAAGGGAGAAACATTACTTTGGAATCATAAACCCAAACAAATTAGTTAAAATTAATGAAGCTCTAGATGGAATCTAAAGTTGGTATATGGAGATAAATAACAAACAACGAGGGAGGGAGGAGGAGGGTGGGAGAAAAGGGTTAGTGAAAAAAGAAGCGTTAATTAGTGAAATAAAGAGTTATAATAGGGAAGACAATTTTTTCTAAAATAGAGACTCTGCCTTCCAATCAGAATAACAAAACTGTTTAGTTAATAAAATTGGTTAGTTTAGTTTTCATATTAACTAGCTAGTTTTAAAGTTCAAATGTCTTCTAATGAAAATTAAATTGGATATAACTAGTCATTCTTGTTAAACCTAGTTAAAATGATCGATTTGATTTAGTTTTTAAAATATTGATCAATTTTTATAAACAGATATAATATAAAATAATTTCAAAGAATCCCCATATTTTAACAATTAATAAAAAGCCAAAAATCATATTCAATAACAAGAAAGTATAAACAAGTGTAATTAGGACTTTAATAAGCTTAATAAAACTGATTAAATAACCATCAATGTTAAGAAATAATTGAAAATTTTCAAGTAATTTGAAAATTCTTGATTTTGAAATCATAAAATTTTAAAAATTCATTGAAGTAATATAAATGTTTTTTCATGAAATTGAATGCACAAATCATTTAAAAATAATGAATTTTAAGAAAGCTTATAAAATTAAAAAAACTCAAATTTAAAGAGGATTAGGGTTTACCACACTATTGAATGGATAAATTAATATTGGGTATAAATGAATTTTTTTTTCTAGGTGTGGAAAAGTCTACAATTGTTTTGCTTGAGACTTAAGGACATAAATTTCATATAAGAGAAGAAGACAATAAGGATGCAACAACTTTTATAAATATGCAATGATTATCTAAGGAACCTAAGGGGCTAGGTCTGAATGCACTAAAGGAATGGAGCGGAACGAGTATCTAATCCCATATCTATTACTTGAATTATTTTGTGTTCCTAGCATGTTTTATGATTTCTCACTTCCCTTAGTGAATTTAGGTAAATAGTCCTTGCGATCATTGATCTCCTTCTTCAATGTCTCGTTTTTATGCTTTAATGCATATAAATTAGATTGCTGATAAGAGTCATGCTTTTAGAATCTTCGATTATATATAATTCACTTTTCATCTTTTTATTTTCACTCATTCTTTCAATTATAGGCTTTTAAATCTTTTTTAATTTTGAGTATAATTTCTTTCTTTTCATGCTTTTAACTTTAAGAGTTGCAACTAATTTATCATAGGATGACTTAACATCAATATCACAAGATTTATAGTTGAAGGGTACCTTATCATCATCATTAGTTGTAAAACATGTGTGAGCTACTTCTCCTTTTGAGTACTCACTTTTAGAATCACTTATATCATCCAAAGTTGATCACTTAAAATGCCTTTTCTTAAAATTTCCCTCTTCTCCTTCTTGTCATTTCTTTCATGCTTATCATTGTCTTGAAGGAAGGACATTGGGACTTCATTTCATTAGGTTTTCTACATTCAAAATAAATGATGCTAGATGATTTACATTTATCATGAATGTTAAATTCCTTTTTCTTAGGGAATTTCTTTCTTTCTAGAAACATATTAAATCTCTAGGGATAAAAGTAATGCATTCCTCTTTACTTTCACTTAATTATGTATTTTCCATTTTAATGAACTGCTCCTTTCTTCTTTTATTTCCTTAAGTCTCATTTCGTAAGTGAGAATAGATCTAATAAGTTCCTCTAATGGTAGCACATTTAAGTCCTTTGCTTTTTTGATAACTATTACTTTGTAGGAGACCTAAATAAATTTCTCATTATTTTAATATTAGTATATGTTTTCTTCGACCTTTAAGAGAATTAATAATGTCAATAAATCTAACATAAATGTTAGAAAGGACTAAGTAAGCTTATGTCATTATCTATGATATCACGTTATATCTTAATATTTTCCAATTAGTCCTAATAGCATTTTAAAACCTTACATATTGGTAAAAGGAGAAATTTAAACCTTAATGTTTCACACAAGGTTTAGATAAGCCCCTATAGTTATCTCTTTTTCAACTTTCGCTTCTTATTTAGGGCATAATGTATACTGATTTAAAGTTAAGGTGGGAAATTAGCACTAGGTAAGGACTTAAACTTTTTGTAAAATGTTAAAGTGTAAATGGCACCTTATTAATAAAGTAAGAGAAAGGTTTATCATTTGGAAGCAATTTTCTATCCACAAAAGATAGACATGTTATAATCAAATTTAATCTCTCTTCACTACTTATATGTACTATGCAAAGTGCAAAACTTTTAAGAACCATTTGTCACATAATTGATTAAGAAAAAAAACAAAATTTTTAAATAGGAAATGGCAACAAAAGGAAGCTATATATGATCTATTGGAATGTCTTATGAAAGTTTTAATTAAGGGGTTTCCTAGACATTTGAAAGATTGATAAGTTGAATACTACATCTTTTATGAAACGAGCTTGGCTACTTCTTTAAGGAGGAGCCAAGCTATGGAAACAAATACTCCTAGGTAAATATGTCAAAAGATTAGATTTTGTTTATTGTAAACAAACAAAGTAAAACAAGCTCATTCTCACAACTAGGGACTCATTACTCTAAGGGCGAAAATGATATGCAGATGATGGTTAAAGCTCTAGATTTTGGTTGGATGATTGAATTAATAGAGGATGACTAATTGAATCCTTAATAAGAAGCATATCATTTGTACATTGATAAGTGAAAGTTAAGACTTTATGAATTAAGGGGACTAGTAAGTGTACAAAATCATTAATATCATCCCTTACGGCAATGTCAATGAAGTTATGGAGAATGGAATTATCCTCAACAATAATTCTAAGGATACTCTTTATTGGAATAATAATAAAATTGGAGATTTTGTAGAGAATTTTGGTGCTAAGTTCCTAAGTTTAACAAAAAGAAAAAAAAATTAAAGTATGAACAACGACCAAATAACACCACAATAAACCACTTATACAACAATTCTTGTTATGATGGATTGCTTATAGGAAGCTTGTCACTAAAGATCTTCTCTTTAAGAGAAATAAATTAGTAAACCCTAAATTTCCCAAATATCAGTATGAGAGAGAATATTTTGCATGTTCTAAGAGATTGCCCTATATATGTTTAATTATGGAAGGAGTTTTTTCTGAGAAACTTACATGTTTCCTTCTACTCTTTTGAGTACCTAATATTAGTTAGGTAATAACCTAAGGCTATGGAGTACCATTATTAAAGCCATCAGTGCTATATGGAGTTGGAGAAATAGACTAGTCTTCCATAATTCTATTTGGCCCAACTTGCATATTTCTAACACTTACATCCATAAAAGAGCATAACTGTAATTATTCAAAAAAAAAAGAGAGAAGAATTCTCTTCCTACGACTATTAAATGGGAACCTCCACTTATAACTACTGTAAAACTAAATGTAACAACCAAATCCACTTTAAATTGCAAAATAGAGGCTGGGGATATTATTAGAGTCTTCAAAAGAAAGACCATATGATCATATGGAATACACCTTTATAAAGACAATCTTTTGCAAGGAACTCTCAAAGGAATTTTGCAAGGCTCATAATAGCTTGGTCTTTATGTATATAACACTTGTAAGTTGAAATTGATATGAAGGAGGTTGTTAAGATGTTAAATGATAGAAAACTAGTACTTAGAGGTTTTATTTCCCTTTTTCCAATCTTGTAAGTTCACGATAATAACTTAGTTTATTTTGTTAGAATCATCCAAAGCTCCCAAAACAAATGTGTTAAGTGTCTGGCTCATATCAATATTTTGTGTCATCTCTAGAACCATCTATTTATTCATTCTTCATGAATGTATACTTTTCTTTTTACCATACTATCATATCTTATCTTTGAATTCAATATCAATTTCAAGTTTATTTAGTTTCTTTATGTCTTTTATTGAAAAACGAAAATAATGAGAATTAAAAAGAAAAAAAGAAAAAATTAAGTAGATTCATTAAAATATTGTTCACCCTATTTTTTCAAGTGTTGACTTAATTTGAGTTATCAATGTTACTGAAACTAATCAAAATCTCAACTATTACAAATATGGTTTAGCTGAATCACTGCTAGGCTTTTTTTTTACATTCAATTCCATTTCTTCTTACTTACTCTGTCACTTGTTTATTCCCAGACTATTGTTAAATAAAAAATTTGATTTTTATTAAAAAAATAGAAGAGGGATTGGGAGAGTTTATATTTGTAAAGGAGATAGGTATAACCTATCTTAAGATTTAATTATCAAATTATTTTTAATATATAGATTATTTATCTTTTTTTCTCAAATTTCAAAAATTTCTCAAATTATAGTCATAAGTAATGTTCGTTATTTATGAAAATTTATTATTGTTTAATAGCATTAATTCATTTTTATCAAATTGTAAAATGTTACTTAGTACTAATCTAGCAAAAGTCTCTAATGGAAACTAACACATATTAGATCTAACACAAAATAAAAGTTTTATAATGAAATTATAGAAATTGAGGTTTGAACTAATTTTAAAATATTTTCCCTAAAATTATTTTAAGCATGTGTAGAAGACAATAGTTCAACATACTTTAGGTGGATATGCATACATGCCGTTCTGTAAGCAAATTGGTCATATTCTATTCTTTTTGGATAGGAAGACAAGTTAATCTTTAATATTGAAAGTTTAATAAGAAAACTTTCTTTACTGATTAGGCCTTTCAATGTTTTTCATATGCAATAAGAATGTAAGATCGATGGAACATTCTTAAGAAAAACAAAGTAACCCTATTACTGTACAAAAGAGCACAAGTAAAAATAAATAAACTCTAATTAAAATTGCAATTCAAATGACCAAAGTTTCCATGTTTAGTTAACAATTTCAACAGAAAGGAGAAAGGATTAGCATTTATTTATTCTTAAAACATTGGTGTAGGTTTGTTACACATTTATTTGTCGATTTATCACCAATATTCATGGAAAAATAATGATGGCAAGAATAAAAAATATGACAAGACTCTAAGCAGAGGATTTAGAGGCAGAAGTGACAGTATCTCCAAAGATGCGTTGTCTGAAGTCGGAAACCATTAGGGGAAGACCTTTGTGGAGGGAAACAGTAGGTTCCCAACCAAGAAGTTCTTTAGCCTTAGTTATGTCAGGTTTCCTCATGTGTGGATCATCCTCTGTGTTAGGCCTGAATTCTATCTTTGCCTTTGGATCAATTGTCTCTTGTACCACCTGCTTGCATTAGACATGGCATGCCATTTGCTTTAGTTGATGAGAAAGAATGAAAATTATTCTTACCTTTTGTCTTAATGCACAAGCATATTGTCAAAGTTACCCAATTCTCTCATCTTTCATATAAAGACTTTGAAACTCTATCTGAATATATGAGATTTAAGAGGCTATCACAATTTTTAATCAATTAATGATATTATTGCTACCAAAATTTCAAGATCAAAAGTTTTAATTGCATCCTAATACTTTTTTTAAATGTCTAAATAAGACTCATTATTTATAATATTACCTTACACCTTAATGTTTTTAATACGGTAGTAATCGCATGTTAAGACTTTAGGAAGTTAGGTTTCTATAAATTCCTAATAATTAAAATGTCAATTTTGCTTATATAGTGTCATATCTGGACAATATGAACCCACTAGATACTAACATACTTTTAAAAATGATTTCTTTAGTCATTGGTTGAAAATATGATTTGCACCTCAATATTTTATAAGATATCAAAGTATATTCCAACTCTAATCTTTAGTACCACTTTTGCACCTTATTCAAAATGTAATGATTATCGTTTTGGTGCAAATAGATAACAAAGATAACAGTAAAAACGTACATCTTTTTATAAAATGTTGAGATATAAATTACGTCTTTCACCAAGTTCTAAAATTCATAAAAACATATTTAAAGTATGTAGGTCCTCTCATATTGCCAAGAATGAAGAAAATTCAATGAAGAAGGCTCATCTAACATCAATTGTTGAATCTTAGAGTAGGTTTTGGTATGTAATTATAGAATCAAGGGATGCAGATTCAGGATTCTAAATTTTTCATTTCCCTTTCCTGCTACTTATAAAAGATCCATACCTCAGCAAGCTGAAGCATGGTAAATTCACCAGGGTTGCCAAGATTAAAAGGCCCCACATGTTCACCTTGCATAAGCCGCATTAGGCCCTCCACCTGTTCACGTATTGAACACATTAAGATGACTTCAAGGGCTTAGAGTTCAGATTGATCCAGTGATGTAATAAAAAATTTGTTTCTAACTGATTTGCACGTTTACAGTACAAACAACTATATATTTTTATCAATATCAAAGAGACATTTACCAGGTCTGAAACGTATTGAAAACTTCTGGTTTGCTTCCCATCACCATATACAGTCATTGGCTCTTTCCTTAGTGCCTGGGCAACGCAAATTATGAGATCGAAATGCTAAGAAGACGTAGAGGAAGGGAAAATAATGAGCTCAGAACCTGTGCTACAAAATTGCTCACAACACGTCCATCATCTATGCACATGCGTGGTCCATAGGTGTTAAAAATTCGAGCAATCCTCACCTGTGAATCCATTTTTTCTTGTCAATATACGTGCTCGGAATATCATAAGTATTTGATGAATGATATAACAAAAACGCATGAATTTCAAGTATATGAGACACTGCTAAACTACATGAAAATGTCACTTGCAAAGAAAAAAAAATCGAAACATTAACCTCTATGCCAGCCCCTCTGTGATAATCCATGGTCAAGGTCTCAGCAGTACGTTTGCCTTCATCGTAGCAACTCCTAACACCTATAAAATGGAGAATTTTGTTTTGTGTGCAGAATAAATGACATTTTCGTAAAGCTGCAAAGCTTAGGATTCGATTGCAAAAAATGAAATTGTTAGCTTGCCAATTGGATTGACGTTGCCCCAATAGGTCTCCGCCTGAGGGTGTTGCAAGGGGTCACCATAGACTTCACTGGTGCTGGTTAGTAAGAAGCGTGCACCAACCCTCTTTGCCAATCCTAACATGTTCAATGTGCCCACCACATTTGTCTTGTACACTCACATATCCAACCAAATCAAGGAATCCAACACAAAACATGTTGCTAATCGTGCATGCATGCATGGTTTGTTTCAAATATTATGCACCTCACTGTGCATGTAGTGTGTTAGATCAAAGTCGATATGGATCCATTTCAATGTTCCGTTGTCGATTTCAAGTTAAAACATTGTCAAAATATGAGATACAGGCATTTAGTTGGAATGATATTAAAAACAAACGAACGAACGAACTTAAAAAGAGTTATGAAGGGACAGAGAAAGGATATGATGGTCTTCACAGGATTGAACTTGTAATGGACAGGAGAGGCGGGACAAGCCAAATGGTAGATCTGATCAACCTCCAATAAAATTGGTTCAACCACATCATGTCTGATGAGCTCAAACCTAGGATTTCCAAAATGGTGCAACAGATTCTCTTTACGTCCCGTGAAGAAATTATCGACGACGATCACATTGTCACCTCTAGCAATCAGACGGTCAACAAGATGACTGCCCACAAAACCAGCACCACCAGTCACCAGGATCCGGGAGCTCTTTCTCTGCAAACCTGTTGGCATCCTCACTGGCTTTTGTTCAGACTCGTAAAGAACACGTCGATTAAGGACGACAGCGGATCCAGACCCGAAGGCTTGGTCTGGTAATGAATGATCGGGTTGAGATGGTGAGATAGGGAATGTGATGAAAAAGAGAGCAGCAATAGAGAAACCAAGGGGAACACAGACCAGTCTTTGTCGGCGAAACAAGCAATAAACTGGTTTCGTAGATTTTGGGAGAGAACGCGGGGCTGTATGTTTTGGTAGATGATCAACAAGTGGTTCTGTTGTTTGAGTTGTGTTAGTGTTGTTCCGGTGAATGAGCTCAGAATCCATTTTTTTTCTTGCTCTCTATCTTTCTTTTTTCTTATTCTGACAGAAACCGATCCAGTTTCGTGGGCAGATAATGGAGAGGTTTGGAAAGGAAAGGTTGAATCTTTCTCAAGATACAGGCAAGATCGTTAAGTGTTGGTTTTGCATGTGTGCGTGTAGGTGTATGTGTTCAAGCCAGAAAATTTCTTTCTTTTGGATGGCAGGATAATATATTAGGGAGTCATACAAGCAGGTCTGCTAGCATTGGATGCTGACAGTCTAATGCTTTTAATCCAAGGGTGGTTGAATTTATATCGTACACTTGTCCTTTCTTGGCTTTATAATCGCTCTTCAAGCAGGGTGGCAGTTGTTGCTTTTATGGTTTTGCAATTTTGGTCTAATTCTGATGGCCAATTTATTTGTTTCCTTTTACTAAGATATCATTTTATTAACATCGAGAGAACAGTGAGCAAAGGCTAGAAGTCAAACATAACCGATTTGGAAGGAAAGTTTCATATGTGAGAGAAGTGGATATGGTGAGCAATTCCTGTACCTATAAGTTGTTCAGGCATGATTTTACTGTTACATTAAACTCTAAACCTCATGAGCTTCCCAAATTTTATCATAAAATTGTATTGATGGAGATAATGTGAAACGAAATACCTGTTTTGTTTTCCATAAAACTTTCCAATTTGACGAAGTTTTTCTCTTCTTCTTACTGCTTTGATCTTACTTCTTTTCCCAGCAAATTTGTGGCTTTGTTTGTTGAGCTAGAATTTTTGCAAAGAGTGAGAGAGAAAGCAAGAGTGAAGAACTTGAGAAAAGTATACAGAAAATAGAGAGAAAACGTAGAGAAAGTGTAGAGCTTTTTACTCTTTTCTATTTGCTTGAATCCTGTAGTGGATTAAGTAAATTGAATATTTAAGATTTATTTATAATAAAAGGAGGAGATCTAACACTTTAATTATAAGTAATATTTATTGGACTCTCATATAACAAATATGATAAATAAAACCTCGTCATATTAATAAGGAACAATTTTCTTTAATGGACTCTATATTTATCTTTATTCCATATTAAAACTTAATTTTAGTTAGTTCAATTAATGGTTTTCTAATTTAATATTTAGGAAAATTCTAATAGTCTCTCCCTTGGACAAATATTAATTGCCTTTAATGGAAAGATTAAGAGAAGTAAATTGCACTAATTGAATTTTGATCCAAAGATAATTGAAATTAATCATTTTATCCCATATAGCTCTTGGTATTTGGATATTCTTTCTATCAACGCTCTGCCCAATCATGAACAATTTGTTATGAAAAGATGTAAGTTAAATTTAAATTCTCCCTAAATGATGAAGAGAGGGCAAAATAATGGGACCTACTTAGTAGCCCAGGCTTTGCAGCCTGAAGTAGCCTGGGCCGCTAGTCAACACTAAATTACGTTAAAAAAAATTTTTTGTTTGTAAGGTTAAAATTGGAATTAGAGCTCCCGTTTGTTTCCTCCGCCCTTCAATTAACTCTGAGCCCTAAACATTTGAAGAGTGACAGAAAGGAGACACTAATGCTCTCTCTCTCTCTCACTTTCATTTGTTTCAAGCTTAAGCATCTTTGCCTCAACTCAGTAATGGAGGTTTCGGCACCTTGTTGCGAGTTTCGAGTTGAGACTTCAAAGATTCTATCTCCACCATTAGATCCTCTCTCATTTGCTGCCACGCATAAGCTCTGCTTGTAGTGTTCTGCTTCTCCCTCTTGGTTGTTATGCTCGTTTAGAGTGTGATCTTGCCGTTGGTTTGCTTCAAATCTCTTAGATATGACCTTTAGTTAACGAGAATCAACAACATCAGTGGTGATGTCGGTGCTTATAGTTTTAAGTACATCTGGTAAAGTTCTAGTTTTTAAAATTTTTCCATTTCTGTTTCTCACTTGGGAAAATTGGGGGTTTTTTGAAGTTTTTGTGTTCGAGTTTCAGGGTTATTTTAGTGATCAAAATTTGAAATGGGAATATTAATATGCTGCAGTATAAGTATATCCACAGGTTTATCGTTTTCTTGTTTAGGTGCTCAATGCGTAAAAGGTCTTTAGTGAGGTATAAGTTTGGGTGAAACTAAGAGTTGGCAGTTTCAAGTTGGAATTTTTCAGTTGCAAGAAACATAGAACAGAATTGACGTTTATTCTAGTCTTTGTAAGAAATGCCTTCCGATATTTTGCAATGGAATGCCCTCCGTCTTGCGCATTACCCCTGTCTTGCGCATTCTGGGTTAGGAAGCGGGTTGGAGGTCTGAAATTAGAAGATTTAGCAGGGCTTGAGACTACCTTTTCTCAAACCAAACTTCAATGAGGAAATAGAAGGTCAGTGTACAATGGAGTCCCTTTCC
>JAOXYD010000135.1:13281737-13293642 GCA_028565735.1 Pinacopodium congolense
TATGAATGCACAATTGCAATCTTGAAGCCCTAAACAAACTTTGTATGTCAGCAATTAAACACAAAACGGAGTGACACAAAAGCTAGTAGGTGGCAGTGCAAGTTATGTAAAGACAACGTTTGGTGGATAAATCATTTGCTTGTCTGTAGACTGCTCTTTTTTTCTGCACAGATAAATCAATGAATAGTTTCAACATTTATGATGGATTCATTCCCCAAACCAACTGCAAAATTTACAGAATCCTATAGCTATATTCCTTTCAAGGCCAGTATTTGTAGTACACGCAATATTTTCATGGTAATATGAACAACTCGGTGAAAGGTTCTGCCTTTTGCGATTGAATGCTTTCTTACAGTGGAATCCAACCCTGTGTTGGAAGGAAATTGCAGTGAGAACAATGATCGAATTGAACTGGATCAAGGTCTGAGTGTAGTGAACAAACCTTGATAAGTCCTTTTTCGGTGCCACATATAATGATGTCATTAGCGGTAAGGAGGCTAGTTATTTTGCTTCCTCCTGATATCCTCCCAACTCTCTGGTGCGTTCCTCTCAGCCAAATCTATTCTCAACAGATTGAATTTATAATGAACCAACAATCAATATGCATCTAAGAGGCGGTTCAAATGATGAAATTTACCAAAAGTAACTTGAAATGTGATTAACATAAACCAACACCAGGTACCTGTAGGGTGCTGGCTGATGAGCTAGAATTTAAGTACAAGAAATCTTCCACTACTCCCATTGATAGTAAATTTCTTCCTTTTTCTGCAGCTATAGAAACCTGAGGATTAAAGTATGTTCTGCAATCCTGTAACGACATTCTTAGGATTAATAAGAGCTTCTTGGTGCAACATACACTTTTCACATTGCAATTTGTTGTTCCCACCTGAACTTTTGAAACCTCAACATTTGAACTTGCGCTGTAAACCCATTCTTTGTACACAACAATAGAATTGATAGGCTTACTTTGCAACCTCCAACTTTTTGTTGGTGGTCTGATCTCTCGCTCTCGATTGCTTGCTATAGCCAATTCCTACAGAGGGCACATGTCATATACTTTTTTGTTTTTTTTGGAGAAAGGACATGTCATATACTTCTCAAACGTATTTCATGAGTTGTATTAAAAGAGGTTCTATGACCTACCTGCATGCTTGAATCCATGCAGCCTATGTATACTTTTCCCTGGACCACACACATGCATTTCACCTTTTTGGCCTTGCAGATATCTTTGGTCCTTTTTTGTGGATCGACAATCTGTTTAACATTAAGTTCTGAAGTTAAAAGAGTTATCCTGCAAGTAAATTTCAAAGAGCAATACTAATATAATTTCTCATAACTTGAGTTAGTAGCATCTAAGAATTCAAAAATCTCATGATCTCTATATACTCAGCCAGAAATTTGGAACGATAAAGATTCAGTTCTTAATCAAGAAATTTCATTTTTGAGATCGTAAATTTTGCTATTTGGATGGGTTCTTTTTCTTAGCATGTGAAAGTATGCCCACGGCTATCAGATTTTAAAAGCTCAGAATTATTTGAATTCAAAGCAACTAACGTTAAAAGACCAGACTCGTGCAGAAGGAAATCAATCATTTGCTCAAATTTCTTTGCTTATTTTGAAGCCTGAACTTTTAAGAGTTGTCAAAGTCTATAATCCAATATGAGCTGCTAATTTTTCACCTTCATTGAATGGGCTTGGCTGATCACAAAAATCATTTGGCCATAGGTTTGTAACTTTCGAACTGCATCTTTCATGGAAATAACTTCAATGCACTCCAGTTTCCTGTAGACCATTTGCCACACCTGCATAAGAAAGACATAGCTTAAACATCAAAATACTCAAGGTTTCATGAGCTGATGAGCACAAACAATACTGTCTTTGTAAAAAAAAAAAAACAGTGTTTCACACCCTGATAGTCTTATCATCAGATCCACTCAAAAGGCTGTCTCCTGCTTCAAAGAGTGCAAAACATGTAACTGCTTTTTTATGTTCTTTCATGTCCAACACAAGGGTAGCTGATTGCTGCTTGATGTCCCACACCTGTTGAGAACCTTCAAAAGTTTACACCTTTAACCAAAACCATAAAAAATTCTCTTGTATTGTCCTTTGCGACGATTTTGTAGCCTTCAGTTTTACACCTATAACTGTTAAGTGTTGAACCTTAAATATGTGGAAGTATTTCATACCTTGATTGAACCATCAGAGTATCCGCTAAAAAGCAGCCCTTTATAGTAGATGAGTGCAGTCACCGATCCACTTTTGCTGTCTGATGCCTCCAAAATTTGTGTATGCACACAAGAAATACGCTGTTCTTGCCATAGTAAGGTTGATGTGAGACAACGAAGTGGTGCTTTCACTAATGATTAATGCAATACGTTACTCACATGGATGCTCATTGATGATTTGACAAAGGTACTGAATGTTTACATAGACAGTCCCATGGAGCAGATGTTCAAATGAAAACAATAAACAGAGAGATTTTAAATTTACTTCAGAAATTTAATTTAAGAGGGTGATGGCTGGCAGGAAACTATCATCAGGGTTCTGAGAGTTGTAAAATTGAGTCTGTACTACTATATTTTGTGGAATGAAGAGTACTTGGGCGTAGACCCTGGTTAAGGAAGAATTGTGAAAAGAAGAACATCAAAAAGGTATGTAACAGTATTTTGGGTAAGAATTGATATGATGCTGCTGCTGCATATCCTTGTGAAGAACAAAACTAATAGAATAAGGAACGTGTATGTGAGTTTTTATGTGCTTCAGATCACTAACCGATTTGTTGGGCAAGTAATAGTCGGCCACTCTGTGCAATTCCTCAGCCATCCAGGTTACACTTGAAAACCGCCTTAGCGACTCCCTTACTCCTTCTGAGAAATGAATTAGTTTCTGCATTCCTGAACACATACCATGCAGCTAGAAAGTAATCAAACGAACGAACGAACGATCTCAGCTTTTCATATTAGAACATTGTAGTCCTGTATAAGTGGGATCTTTACCTCTTCCAGATGCATAGTTGTAGATGCAGAGACAGGCTAGCAGCCTCTCCTCAAGCTCTAACCCAGGATGCATAAATTGCTCAATTCCATTAAGCAAGATCTCGCATGTAGCGTATCTTATACTCTTCGGACATTTGGCAACTTCAAATCCTAACCATGCAATTGCTGTTAGAGAATCACGAGAAATCTTCTTTGTCTTACTTCTTAAACCTGTATCTAGGGCATGGAAGACAGGTTTCCCCAGGGAAATGATCCCTTTTGCAATTTTGCTGCACCACCAGTCGATTTCTGTGTCCTGCATATGGTAGATCTTTCCTAATTTGAACACTTAATATATTATCAAAAATCACCATCCACTTGTCCTTATACCTTCACTTTCACATCTTACCTGCAGGCTTGGGTCCATCCAGTCAAAGTTTCTTATCATGTTTCGATGGTATAAGGAGCTTAAACCTGCCTTTCTCACTAGCCACGCCACTGTGTACGGTTCCCCTGTCCAAGAATAAGTTCCTCCAAGATTTGCAAGAATGGATGCAGATAACTGCTGCGTGGTGGAGCACTTTTCTGAAGCCAATAATTCAAAGATGATCTGTGTGGCCTTGTCTATGAATAAACTCTTTACTGACAAGTTTTCCTGATACATTGAATTGCTGGCTAGATCAGTTGCGCAGAGGTTCGACTTATTCCAGCATTTATTCATTCAGATAAATAAAAGCCCTTCTATTTTCTAACATCAGCCCATAAAAAGGAATAGTATTTTAATGTGGTAACTTACCGCTGTCTCTAATTGCAATACAAGATTAGCAACCAAAAGTTGATAGTTTGGTTGAAGGTTTTGCACACGGTGCATTAGTGACTGCACGATGTCTGTGCTTCCTTCCTTTTTCATCCTTCGAAGAAGGCTGATGGCTGATGACCTGAGAAAAGAAATGCAAAAAATTACTAATAACAAATGATGAACTTATATAACTTTATCAATTCTCCTTACAGATAGATGAGGTGCATGAGACTGATGGCCTTACTCTGTGAAGGATAGATAATTAACATGATCAATGATCTAGATAACAAATGGAAAATCTAAACAAAACTGTGAAACCTCTAAAACTTCATTGGTAGGACGAATTATGATAAAATGTTTGGCATTTATAAGCACATAGATAGTGATGACATGTTTCTTAGTAATAAAATTCTGGTTGGATGAGAATGTGAGTGAATAAAACTGAAACTTGTACCTTGGTATGTGGAGGACTTCATGAAAAAACTCAAGTGCTGTCAACTTGGCATCCTCCACGTCACTTTGCAGGAGACATTGTAATGGGGAAATGGAGATAGTTTGTGATACATACTTTCTGCATTGTCCATCGAACTGCATACACTTTATCAGAACTTTGGCCAAAGAGATATATTCTTTTGTATTATTACTTCTGGCAAGATCTAGGAGCCTGCAGAGAACGTGAGGAGAACTGATTGCAGCCAAGTGCATATTATTGGTTGCACAGTCGAATGCAGTTATTAGTACCTCGATGATCATCAAAGAAGCTGCTGGAGGTGTCAGAGGAAATGATGTTGGTTTTCCCATGTTGGTGTTTGAAGTGCAGACAACCTCCACCAACGCAGGCAAAAGTTCTAATGTCTTTATTTCTGTTGGAGAAGGATTTATCAAGTAGATAAGAGTAGCTGCTTCGTGCACATTGTGCTTTAGAGCACTTGCCAAATCACAAAGCTGCAGACCCTTCTTCTTGACGTCTGCTAAAGCAGACTTGTTAACTGATATAATACATGTAAGCACATATACTGATGCTCTTATGATTCTTTCCTCTTTGGAACTTGAAATAGCTGTCAGCAGTTGATCCAAAATCACGTCCTTCAACATTGTGAACTTTGCTCCTCTTTTCTTGTTCAGCATTTCGTAAATAGTTGTAACTTCTACAGCATAGTCTTCCTCACATTTTACTAATCCTTCTGAGAAAAGTAGTTTTGAAATTGCTTTCTCGAGTTCTCCAACCAATCCCATTTTGGAATCTTTTCCAGAAATATCTGACAATTCATTAATGCTTGTCCACTTACGAGAATTATGTTGCTTAGTTGGAGATATTGTATGTTGACTAACCAGAGAAAACCTGTAACCCTGTGGATTTCTGGATGCTGTCTGATTGAGAACTCCGGCTCTGTACGGCCGTGATAGCTTCTCAACTGAATTTTCTTGTGGAAGGCAATTCCCTTCAGTATGATATCTATGTTTGGATAAGCATAACTCTAAATCACTGATAGAATTGACAAATCCGCCAGAAAATAAGTCTGTTATGTTGACTTCATCGTGCACCTGATGTTGAGCAGCATATGGCAAGATCATTTTTTTTGTGGACATTGAGCTCAATGAAGAGCAAGGAGCTTGCAGATTCCTGTCCAAGCCAGAGAAATTTGATGTAAGAAAGAAAGTATAATTCGGACGATGGACTTTATATTGCTTTCTTGGGTAACAACTGCTATTGTAAACTTAACTGAGAACAGACTCCTGGTTGCAGTTGATTGTCGCTCTCTCTTGCTCTTCTAGATGAAGTTTTAGCATCTTCATTGGTTCCCTGGTTTTCAAAGATATAAGTGAGTTGTGGATGGTTCTTGAAAATGGTAATCGAAAGTCCTTTTACGCAATTACCTCTAGATCACTGTCTTCCAGAGGACAATCGTGGCATGAACTTGGTGAAGTTGGTGTATCTGACTCGGAGTCCATGAGGACTTCATGGAGGCATTTGATGCTTATGTACTCCTCATATTCTGCATTCTGAAATTTTGACTTTGGAACTTGATTCAAATGCTTAAGCTCTGTACTACAATGTTGAAGTCTCTGATTTTCTCTGCATACTTCAGCTTCATTTGGTACAAATTCAAGTACACGTCCTTGAGGATCAAGTGGACGTACCTTGTCATTCTGCATTTTCACATTTATACATGGTGATAGGGAAATACAATTTAATCCACTAATAAACAGAAGCCAAATTTGTTGAATAACATTATACGACTTTGTAAATAAAAAGCTCATGTATGATTTTCTATTTTAAGCATAATTTTCAATCAGAATTCTGCTCCAATATGAATCTAATGTAAGGCTTACAGTGTGACAAGTTTCAAAATGGTGTCCTTGCTCGATAGAGTTGTAAGAGTCACCAGTGCTGCTCACAAGATGCCTGTCATGAGATCTAATGACTATGAGAAGATACCACAAAAGTATTTCAGATTCTTTGCACTGTGCTATTGTAATTGACACTGAAAGGGCAGGGCACTACAGATGATTTTTTTTTAATTTTTCTCTTCAAGAGTCAGTCCTGGGTAATTCAGGAGATTTAAACTCAACTTATGTGCCATTAAATGTCAAGGCTCAACCTTACGGATTAAATTATTATAGAAGCTGTGATAGCAGAAAATCAGTAAAAGAAGACTTACAAAAGGCACTGTGATTCATCTTCCAGGGAGGAAGAATTTATATCCCTGTTGTGCCCCTTAGGAGTCTCTCCATATGAAATAACCTGATAATACATCAGCCATTGTTTGTGCTTCCCTGCAATCTGTTTTACTGCTTCATCAATACTGTCCTCAAAAGGATCATCTGATAAGCCTTTCCGTTTATTGATTATAGTTACTTGGGGCATAATACTTGAGTAAAAGAAACTTCTCCCAAATTTCAGCAGAAATTCTGTTTGAAGCAGCCTTGGAGAGACTAAAATTGCTTGAAGAAAATGCAGGGCAACCTGCCATTCATCGTTTTGCAGCTTCTTAACAACTGACAGATAAAAGTATGCTAAACAGACCAAATAATGGTTCGAAATTCCAGCTGTGACTCCATGCTCATCAAGCAGTGCTGGGACCTGAAGCATTCTCTCCGAATCACTCAGTAAAGTGTTTTTCTCTCCAGGACATTTTGCATTTAACGAAGCTTCAATGTTTTCAATACCCCAGTAAAGATTTGAGAGGACTGAGTGCTCAAAAAATTCATAAAACTCTCGCTTCTGAATGTTTAGCCTGGAAGAGCATTGCAGTTTCAAGGATTTCCAGGAGTCAGCGTTTGCTATGAATTCAAGAATGCATTCATTGATTGAAACGACAAGTATCCTTATGGACTGAAGGTCTGGTCTTTCGTCATCTTGAGATAAAACTGAGAAAGAACAAGATGAAACAGAAGCCATGAAGCCTTCAGACCTGCGGACTTCATGAGAAGAATATTTTAGGAAGAGGATAAGAGAGGGACTCAATTGGAGGGAGCTGCGTAGAATTACAGGCATGGAACAATTCCCCGTGACTCTTCCAGCCAAAATCCAAACTCCAGTGGTCCCTCTATTGCTCGATACCTTCCTAGAGACAAGAGATTGAACATAGCCATCTATGCATGGAAGGAAAGGGTGGGAAATTAGACAAACATCAATTGTCTTCACGTGCCATTGTATCATGTGCATTCCAAATTCTTATTTGTCTCTTCTTATATTCTTTCAACTTTAGATTCTTCTAATCAAAGACCCCAAACAGAAGTTGATATTGGAAGATTTAGGTGTGCTGTTGTGGGATTATTGTTAGGTTGTTGCTCAAGAATTTAATCTGTATGCTCGTGACAAGATGTATTCATGAATGTGGACAGACAACAGTATTATCATCAAAGTTTTGTGTTTTTTGTGTGGAAATGCTGAGAAAGAATCTGCAGAGGACATGTTGACTTGACAGGAGAAGTTTCATCATAAGAATGCAGCCCATGTCATTAATGATAGAAGATTTTGGTCCAAGATTTTAGAAAGGGAAGGTGGTGTAATTGTAGAGGACGCACATTCTTGCGCAAATCCTGCATTAATTGCAGTTATGATGCACTTCTAAAATAATGAGAAAGGCTAATGAAATTAAAGAGTAGTTGTTTTGTTGGAAGTAGAAGCCACGTCCATGTGGGTATGCTTAAGTTGACCGTAAGAAGTGTAGGTGTAGGGTAATTTTGTTTACTACTACTGATAAAAGAGGGCAATTGTGCTTCTTGTATTCTTGAGGTTGTCATGAAAAGGACACAACTCTTTTGTTGTAAGCAAACTTGGGTTGGTGTCCTTGTGCTCTCCTGTCAGAAAGAACAAAAGCTCACAGCAATGAAAGCTACAAATCAGACGCTGCCCTCGAAAATATTTGGATTGTCAAATTTGGAACGCATAGATTGTTAAACCAAGCGCTGTTTTAAGAAAGAATGGCGTTGGTACTTGGTACAAGCTCATTAGCCTTAGTCAAGATTCCTATCTCTGGTGGGACCCCGTTCTGGAGGGATAGGTTGGACACATCCAGGCATAATTGCATGTCACGGGCAACAAATTATTGGCAGCCAAAAACAACTTTAGCTTTCCATCCATGTACTCCTACTCGAACTATTATTATATATATATATATAGCAGATCATATATTTATTTATTTATATAAAAAATGGATCTGCTTCCCAAAGCATGACTTCATGGATTTTAAACTAGTAACCATTAACTTTATTGGTTTATAGGATTACTCAATTTCTTAGCCATACAAATACAGATTAGTGGATGTGTGAGCAAATTAACCATAATACAAACTTTTAACATTGGAATTTACTGAACTTCTTTGAATATCTATTAGAAGATATATGTAAATATACAAAGTAGTTATTATGTCCTTCTATTTAAGAGTTGAATTCTCTACTTAGAAATTTATTTTATTAGCAAGTGATTTATTTTTTAAGTTAAGGATGTATATATATTTAGCCTTAGGATTGTCAATAATACACATAAAATTGTCTCAATTTGTCTTAAAAGATCTTCTTATAGTATCTCAGTGATGACAGTAGGAGAAGGACAGCTACGGAAAGAAGGCAAAAGAAGGAAATATGTCTTTTCATATGTTTTGAATGCTTCCTATAAATAAGAAAATGACTAGTAAGAAAGAACTTAATTGAATAATTGATATTAGTATTTCCCATCATATGATTGGAAAATTAGAATGATTAACTAATTTGAAAAAAATAATGACATGTCCAATTGAATTACTTAATAACAAGAAAGCGATAACATTAAAAGAAAGGTCAATTTGCTTAAAAGAACACATAAAATTAAAAAAGTTATTTATAGCTGAAGATTGAATTACAATTTAATCTCAATGTTATAGTTGCTTGATGAATCAAACAGTATTACCTAATTCACAAGTAAATTTTTGTGTTATATAGGACTGCACTTTGAGGAGGAGGATGATTGAATCAAGTAAACAATGCGAGGGGTTTTACTATCTTAAATTGGCAGCATCAACCTAAGTGTGCAAGGTGAGTTATGTGGATTCTTTTAAACTATGGCATAAGGGAATGGGATATCTATTTACGAAAATAGTAAGAATGTTTCTTATGTTAATTTTATTAATAATAATTCAGTCGAGAATAAAGCATGTGATATCCATTTAAGAGTCAAAAAAATTAGAGAATTGTTTTTTTCCTAGTAAAAATAGAATAAAAGAAATATTTGAATTGATTTATTGTAATTTATGGAGACCTTATAGAATTATTATTTCTTATGGTGCCTTGTATTTTTTGACAATTGTCAATTATTTCTCAAGAGGTGTATAGATTTATTTGTTGATTGATAAAATTGAAGTGGAACATGTACTACGTGTTTATTTTTCTATATCTAAACGACAATTTAATAAGAATGTGAAATGTGCTAAAAGTGATAATGGGATCGTGATCACTTGTTTGAATAATTATTTTGCTAAAAATGGGGTAATATATTAGACTTCATGCCCAAAAACACTTCAATAGAATAGGTAAGTTGATAGGAAACATTATCGTAGGATTTAAGCAATTGAGGGATGGTTATGAGCATGATGAAGACTTTGTTAAGATATACGATAAGGTTTCACGTGGCCAACCCACTGAAAAGATTTAAATAAGTAATGGTATTTAATACATGAGAATTAATTGTTCTTACCTAGAACATTATTAAAGGAGCAGGTGATTCTTACCTAGAATGTCATTAAACGAACATCATTAATTATGCAAGATGTTTCACTTGCCAAAAAGTAAAGGAGTAGGCGAAGAACACGGGGTTGTATATGCTCTTGCCCATACTAGAGAATAGATAGGAAGATCTATCTATGGATTTTTTTTAAGGCTACCCAGAACCAAAGAGGAGTATATTCGATTTTTATGGTAGTTGATAGATGTTCTAAGGGGGCACACATCATTCCTTATGGGAAAACTTTTAATATGATAGGAGTTGTAAAGAAGTGGTTTGCCTATATAGAGTGCCCAAAACTATTACTTCGGATCGTGATAGTAAGTTCCTCATTTAATTTTGGTATATCTTATGGAAATTTTTTTACTTTTCGTTGAACTTTAATAGCATAGCCTATCTACAGACAAATGGGAAAATCGATATTGTCAATAGAAGCTTGGGGAATTTGATTCGTAATATTTGTAGGGATATGCTGAAACAATGGGATTTGACATTATCTCACATGGTTGGGAAACTGATTGACAAGATAAATGACAATCAGAATTCCATAAAATCAAAAAGACTTAGGAATATTCATTTTAAGCATTGTTGATATAGTTTTCTCTAGCGAGTCACAGTTCTTAAGTTTAACTACACCATTTTGTTGAGGTGTATGTACACAAATAGTATGATGTAATATGCCTTTAAAGATTAAGTAACTTTTCATGTCATGAGTAATATATTATGTATCATTATTAGATCGAAGAGCTTTAATATGAGCAGAAAATTAATTAGTAATCAATGAATGGAAATTTTTGAAGCAACTAAATACTTTGCTTTTGAATTTCAATAGATAAACTCATGTAACCCTTGATAAATCATCAATAAATGTAACAAAATATTTTAAACCATTAAGAGAAATAGAGAAATTTCCCCATACATCTGAATGAACAAGTTTGAAAGCTTTAGTAATTCTAGATAAAGATGGATTAAAAGGAATTCTGATAGTTTTGGAATAATGACAAATTTCACAATCATTAACTTCCTTTAAAAGACTTAGGACTATTTTAGTAAGAACAGATTTTAATAGATGTGCCAAATGATGATGCCAGAAGAAGGACTCATTATAAGGAGTAGAAACAAGTTAAAGACTCTTGGAGAATCAAAGAGATAATAAAGCTTTGTGTACATAGAATCCTTTACTAATCATATTCTCGGTGACAGAGTCCTGAAAAATAACTTTGTGAGGAGAAAAGATAACTTCACAATGAAGAGAGGATATCAGTTTAAGAATAAAAAGTAGCCAAAATGAAAAAAAAAAAAAGGAACATATAGAATATTTGATTATATGGTATCATAAACTAGTTTTATTTTTCCTTTACCTATGGCTAATATGGGATGTTGAACAAGGAGTGAAATCACAAATTTTATTTAAGTTATTGCATGTGATCAATGGCACTACAATTTATAACCCATAAGTCATGCAAAGTACTAATCTTTAAAGCAATCATAAAGGCGGACAAAGTACCTTGACTATTTTCAGAGTTTACGTCAGCTAAGAGGCCAACAAATTTATTTAGAAGTGCAATAGATTCATGTTATTTTGGATTATTAGCAATACCTTGAACTTATAACCCATGTTTTCCTACAGATAACTAGCAAAATCTTTAAGTAATACAATAAGATTTGAAAAAAGAGTCTCAATAGTATGTGTTGCAATTTGTGTTTTATAATTAGTATCTTATTTCTTCTTGCCTCTAATTTTATCCTTAATTGATTTTGGTTTCAATTCTAGGTGGAGAGCCCAACAACAATCTATTGAATATCCTGAAGACTTGCAATATTCACATTTAAGATGTAATCATTTGCCTTTGTAATTATTTTTTTTTTTGTTAGAGAAGTGATTAGCAGTATAGGCACGAACATCTAAGGTAGGTATAGTAGTAC
>JAOXYD010000135.1:13293742-13311835 GCA_028565735.1 Pinacopodium congolense
GTGCAAGGTGAGTTATGTGGATACTTTTAAACTATGGCATAGGGGAATGAGATATCTATTTGCAAAAATAGTAAGAATGTTTCTTATGTTAATTTTATTAATAATAATTCAGTCGAGAATAAAGCATGTGATATCCGTTTAAGAGTCAAACAAATTAGAGAAGTGTTTTTTTATCCTAGTAAAAATAGAATAAAAGAAATATTTGAATTGATTTATTGTAATTTATGGAGACCTTATAGAATTGTTACTTCTTATGTTGCCTTGTATTTTTTGATAATTGTCGATTATTTCTCAAGAGGTGTATAGATTTATTTGTTAATTGATAAAATTGAAGTGGAACATGTACTGCGTGTTTATTTTTCTATATCTAAACGAAAATTTAATAAGAATGTGAAAATTGCTAAAAGTGATAATGGGATCGTGATCACTTGTTTGAATTATTATTTTGCTAAAAATAGGGTACTATATTAGATTTCATGCCCAAAAACACTTCAATAGAATAGGTAAGTTGATAGGAAACATTATCACATTTTGAATATGACTAGAGTTTTGAAATTTCAAGAAAATCTACCTATTGACTTCTTAAGGGAATATGTGTTAACTATTGGATATTTGATAAATCAAACTCTTTAAATACTTCTTGGGGGCAAGATGCCTTACAAAGTTTTATTTGGAAAGCTTCCTAATTACAATTACATCCAAAACTTTTGGTGTTTGTTTTATGCTCGAAACTTGAACTAAGAGAAGGATAAATTTACAAGTAAGAGTTAGTGCTGTGTGTTTGTAGGTATCCTTTTAATGCATAGGATGCACAGTGAGATATCTCATACTAAGTTTCATTAGAATAGTTGATCATGAAGTGATTGAGGAAAAGGGAGGTGTATTGGGAATGATGATATGGTAGGAGAATTGAATATTGAACCTAACCTAACTTAAGATCCAAGTGAGAAGAGTGACAAAGTTAAGGAGGGCTCAATAAAGGTAATGGATAAATCTATTAGAGAGCAACTTGGGCATAGTCATAGGATAAAGAAAACATCTACCCAAATGAGAAATTATATAACTTATACTACTTGGCGTATAAGCCTCTTTACACATTCATCTACACCAATTTTGTTCTCAGTTGCTCCTTATTCTATAGCACATTATGTAAATTGTGATAAATTTTCCTTACAATATTGTTCTTTCCTAGAAACTATAATAGCAAACAAGGAGTCAAATTCTTATATTAAGGTAGTGAAAGATACTCAGTAGAGGGAAGTATGAAGAAAGGGATTGAATTGCCTAAAAATAATAAGACATGGATAGTGGGAGACTTACCACTATCTAAGAAAGCTATAAGTAGTGAATGGGTCTACAAGATCAAGTATAATTTAGATGGGACTATTGAATGATATAAAACATGTTATATTTTGTTATTCTTGTCAATAATCAAATTGAGAGAATTGGTCATAATGAGATTTTTGCTCCTATTGTTAAAATGGTGACAATTTAAATTTTCTTATTAGTAACAACAGTGAAGGGATGGTAACTTTACTTGATGGATGTTTATAATGCATTCTTATATGGAGATTTAGAAAAGGAGGTGTATATAAAGATGCCTCCTAATTTGGTAACTCAATAGTCAGTAAAAGTATATCAATTGTGAAAATCACTTTATGAGTTACAACAAGCTCCTCAAGGTTGGATTACCAAGTTGACAATTACTTTAAAACAGTGCGAAGTTTCTTAATATCATTCTAACTATTCATTATTTACTTTGAATCAAGAGAAGATACAATTGAGTATCTTAGTATTCATTAATGATCCTATTATTATAGAAAATAATGGTGTTTCAATTCAGAAGTTTAAGGAGTATTTGTGTTAGTATTTTCATAAGAAACATTTGAAAGTATTAATGTATTTTTTGGAGTAAAGGTGGGTAAAAATAAATAGGGTATTTTTCTTTCTCATGAACATATGTATTGGGTATTACTAGTAAAGTTGTGTTATTGGGTGCCAAGCCTTGTAGATTTCTTATGGAATAGAATCATAGCTTACAATAGTTAATGGCATGTTATTAGCAAATCTAAAAAAGTATCGATAATTAGTAGGTAGGCAGGCTAACTTATTTGACTTTTACTCATGCTGAGTTATCTTATATTGTACATGTTATGTCTTAATATATACAGCACCCAAAGGAAGAACATTGGGAAATGGTCTTGTAAGTGGTTCGCTACTTAAGGAGCTATCTTGGGTAAGAAATCTTCCTTTAAGTTAATTATAACTTACAATTGTATGCATATTATGATTCAAATTGCATAAGTTATCCTTTAACTTGACGGTCTCTCACATTGTATGCATATTTCTTGGAAGATTAAGAAACAACATATTAGTGTTAAGATCATTTGTTGAAGCTAAATAAACGTCAATAGCTATAATAGCATGTCAACTAAAATGGTTGAAATATTTATTCTATTTTCTTTGGTGTAGTTCATTATGGACCTATAAAGTTGTATTGTAATAATCAAGTAGCATGGCATATCTCTACGAATTCGATGTTTCATAAGTGCATTAAGCAGATAGAAATTAATTGTTATCTTGTGTGTAATGAGATATAGTGTTAAAACATTAAAACTATTTATATTCGAAGCTTCAAGTAACTAGTAGATATTTTTACCAAAACTTTGGTAAACAACAATTTGAATACATCTTTCCTAAGTTAGGTGTTTGAGATCTCCACGCACCAGTTTGAAGGGGGTATTGAATGTCCTTCTATTTAGGAGTTAAATTCTCTATTTAGGAATTATTGGTCCTATATGGCACCTAAAGGGGTGAATTAGATATTAAAATTTTCTTCTTCATTAAACAGTCTAATATTTTATATTTTTCTCTAATGCTGAGGCTAAATAATATATTCAAGTTAAACAAAAAATATATAATAAGTGCATAAAAAATAAAAGAGTAAGGAAGAGAGACACAAACGATTTATCCTAGTTTGGAACGGTCCATTTGCCCCTATGTCTAGTCTTCAACACCACTTATTGAGATTTTTGCACTATTGCAATAAGAAAATACAATATTAGTAGTACAATCTTTTATTGTAGACTGAGTGATAACCTTTTATTCTCCCTTTTAAGGTTAAAGAATAACCTATCACTCTTCGTTTTTTAAGGCTAAGGAATAACTTCATAATTTCATAAGAACAACTCTTGAAAATATTCCAATTAAACTCACTTTGGTATATAGAAGAGAAGCATTAAAATGAATATAAAAATAAAGCTCTTAAAATGCCTTACACAAAAGCACACCAACTAGAACTCACAAAATTTAGCTCAAAAATTCAAGAAAACTTGTAAAAATGTTTAGGAAATTTCTTGGATAATTCCTAGATAATCAAAACACACTAACACAACTTATTTATATACAAAAATTAATCAAATAGTCATTGCTCAACAGATACATAATGTTATAGACATTGAATTTTTTTTACCGTTGTATAAAATAATCATTCCTGAACTTATACTCTGATTTTGTCACCATTGGTCGACCGAAAACCAGGTTCAGCCAATTGATCTACCCTTTTGATTGGCGGACCTTTATAAATCTCGAACACTTTGGCCTAAACTCTTAACCCATTCTTAAACAAATTCCAACACATATTAAACCATATCAACTATATTATACAATCCAAATCATCTAAGTTACTAAAACTTTCATCTATTATCTTATTACTTACTTCATCTAATTTCAAATTTATATAATTTAATCAATCTTATATATTAACGCATTTTTATTCAACAAATTTATACATTAAGAGGATTTTCCATATACAAACACTTCAATCACATAATTCCTCTTGATTATTCGCTTATATGAATTTTTAAGTCATGAATGCAAATATGTATGATTGAGCCTATTAAATAACTAAAAACAGGCTAAGTGGAACTTATAATAAAATTACATAATTAAATCTATAACAAAACTAATTCACTTTTATGATAGCTTGAGTCTTCATATATGATCTTTATAAACTCTAATTAAGCTCTAAAGCTCCTTAAGTGAATAATCTTATGCTTTGTCCATACACCTATCTTTCAATATACTTAAACAAACATTAGTAATAAAGTTATTTAGTTGTCATCAAAATAAAGTGGAGCCTCCCTTGGATTAACAAAAACCAATTTAAAATTTGAATTCTCCTATTTCTAAAAATCTATTTAGGAGTTGAATTCTCCTATTTAAGAATTTATTTTAGGTAGTAGGTGGCTAAATTGTCAAGTTAAGGATGTATATATGTTTCACCTTAAAGTTGTCAATAATAAATAGAAATTTGCCTCAATTTGTCTTAAAAGGTTTTCTCAATCTCTTCTTTCCTACTTTTTCAACCACTAAATTATATATTTATTGAACTTGTTCTTATAACATGTCGACCTGCTAAGATTAGCAAATGCTATTCATCATTTCAATTCTTAAGAAAGAACCACGGTAAACTATCTATACATATAAACTATAACTTATACCCTTTTATTTTCATTATTTAGATCACAATATTGCCTGATATTATGGCCACATGCCATCAAGTATGGGCTTTACATGGCTGTAATTAGGCATGGCTCCATGGCCTTTACTTCCAATTAAGTTGACCATGCATGGGAAATTCTATAAGAAATTGATATGAGTGTGAGGTAGCTAGTATTTGAATCATATAAAAAAAATTTAAAAAAATAAACTAAAAAATTGATAAAAACTAAGGAGATTCCCTTGGGATTGGAATAGAAAGTTATAAAAAGTTCAAGAATTTTCCTTAGATAATGAATTAAAGAATTACTGAGCAGTTTCCTTTAGACAAGTTTTTATAATAATGAAAAAGATTTGCCAAACACATAAACTCCTTTAACTTAATTAGTACACCTTCCATTAAATTGGAAACCCAAGATTCCACCTATATTCTATAACCAAAGATTAAACTAATTCTTTATACTAAAAAAATTATAAAAAGGCATTAGAACTGTCATTCCTTGTAAAATTATTTTATGTTCTAGTTTAGGCACTAACCTAATAGGTCAAAATGAGAATACATTTACACATGTGAATTAATTCTTCAATATGGCTTTCACTTTACTAAGACATTACAAAAAAAATTTGCAATTATTAGAAAATTATGTAATTATAAACACAACATAATACTCTTTATCCTTTTTTTTATATATTAGTACTTAATTGAAATAAAGACACTTTATGCTAGTGGTTTTCCTTTACCTGCCAGTTGTATATGTCCACTAAAGGCATAAGCTTTCTTCTAAACTAGAATCAAAATCTTCGTACTTGGAAGAGCTTGAAAATGTTTCCCATTTTACCAATTTTACTTTGTCTTATTGAACCACTTAATGCCATATGTCAAATTAGTTACAGTGTAAATTATATACTAAACCTAAAATGATAAAGGGACCTACATTATAATGCTTCTAGTTTCTAAATCTTTAGTAAGAATCAATGGAATTATATTGTAACTATACTTAATTTTCTACTACTAAAAAATATTTGATAAATAATTGAACTTATAAATTTTAATTTGTTATAAATATAGTCGAGGAATGACACTAACTCCTCCAATTAGTGTTACTAATATGGAAAGCCATCAAGATTAGACTCATCTATATCAACATGAACTTGAAAATTTAAGGAAATGTATCGAAACAAATATTAATTACATTTTTTATGTTTTAATACCTAAACTTTCTTATTTCAAATATAACTCAAAATTATTCTCTGTTAATAATCGTAGTTAATTCAAGAATATGCTATTTAATTAGTTTTGTATGACATATTGATTTAATGAAAAAAAATTTATACAAATGTCAAACTTGTTCAGTATTCCATTAAAATTTAGGGATTCACTTTTAACTTAAATAAAATTATATGATGCATATCTCCTTAGCTCTTAATCCATTTGAATTATTTGTCAATCTTGGAGATGCCATAATAGATAATTAGGGAAGTGGAATATTCTAGTAAGGCAATGAAATATTCTAATGACCTGAAGGGGATATTCTGGCATTCAATTTAGCATATTATAAGCAATAGGTTATCTTATTATTTTAGTTTTATAGCATTCAAAGTCCTTCCTGGTTCTAGTTCTAGGAAGTTGCTAATATTTGACGCTTCCTAACTTAGAATCATCAAAAATTATGGACAGTATGATGCCTATAATGGAAATGATATAATAGTGGAATGAACACTTAAACCAGCAATCAAAGTGGAGTTTGTTATTTTCAATGCTTTCGAGACACTAGGTTAAGAGCCAATACTACATTTTGATGGATCTTACTACATGATTTTCATTCTAAAATTCTATGCAAATATAGAGGAAAAGGTGGAGAAGGATATCATAGAGATTAAGTCCTCTGTTTGAGGTAGCCCTCTCACTATCAATCATTCGTGTCTATCCACTTTGTTGGGAGTACCAGATGATGACCCAGTTTACAATTAGTTGAAGTACACTTTTAGGGAGGATAATGTTACAACGAACCTCGAGTTAAACATTAGAATTGCCTAGGGTGCCTTAAGGTTAACTCAATTCATCAATTTTTGTTTATATCCTACCTTCAATTATCAAACTGAAAATGAATCATTATGGCTATTCTTAGTTCCAATGTTCTAATAAGGGCCAACAATTTTAAACATGTATAATTTATTAATACATATATATACACCATATGTTTCATAGCCTAAGTACATTTTCAGGGATACATTTGACTATTTTAATTACTCTATATATAAGGAATATGGTGTACACAGAGAATGGATTAGAGTGCTCTCAATGATAACTCACCAAGATTTTTATGGATCGTAGAGTCAGTTTTGACAATAAAGTTCTTATCTATCTTCAATTTTGAAGGTAAAGTTCTTATTTATATTTAATTGCTTTGATCATCTCATTTTCAGTGTTGAAGCATTGGAAGTATGGTGGGATTCATAGACGTCGGAGGAATCTAGATGTACATCCTTTGAGGAGTAATGCGCAGTTAGATGGCCTTACAACTCCTCGTCCTAATGCTGTAGAGACTAAAGACATCTCTATGGAGCCCACTAAGCAAATTTAGAATAGCCACAGTTGTAAACTAATGCTAGCCCCTCAAATTCTACATCTTCTTCAAATATCTCCATAAGCTCAATACATGAGTGCTATTTAAGATTCGGGACAAGCTTGATCATCAACAATAAAAGATAGATCAAATTTGAGGGCATTTTCGTTCCAAAGATTCAGGATCAAGCAATTAATAATGAGCTATTGTACACTTTTATTTTGCTTAATTAATATTATTTTGATATTATTATTTTCTGTCTCTTTTGTTTTCCCTTTTTACTTTCAACGCAGATGTACTCATTGAAATTAGAACTTATCGATTTAATAGAATTAGGGGAGTTTTTTATTCCATTAGACAATATTCAACTTAAGTGTGGGGGAAGAGAAAATAAACATTTTTATCATCTTTACACTTAGATTATTATGAGTCTCGATAGTGATTTATTTAGATATGTTATTTTGAAAATTTTTCTAATGGTTAATTAAATGTTAATTAGTGTGCTTTGATTCAACTAATGTAATTAGCATAGTTAGTCTTAATCCTTGATTGATTATGGATTTATTTAATTATGGTCATGAACTACATATATGAAGTTAATTCTTTATACTTGATATTAAAACTTTCTTGAGATTTTATATGGATGTTTGTGCGACGTTTTCAATTTAAATAATTTTGCTTAAATTTTATAAATTTGAGTGCTTGAAAATCATTTAATTGAGTTTAGAATTATCATAAATATGAATATGTATGAATGGTAATAAGGAGTATAAAATCCATTTGTCGTATGAATGGCAATAAGGAATATAAAACAAACTTGTCATGATAAGATGGAGCATAAAACACACTTTTTCAAGTTAATTATAAAATTAATAAATATGATTAAGGCATGATGGAGTATAAAACACAAATACCATAAAATTACTTTAAAAGAGTTTGCATAATTATTTATATGAGTTTTTTAAGATTCAATGTTATTTATGAGAATTGACTTTGTTATATGTTTTGACTATATATGTTAATCCATTATCAAAATTGAATTAGGGGATATTAGCTATATGAATTGCATTAGTTTGATTTAAGGTACTTGATTAATACTTAGCTATCATTAGAATATTTTAAATGAGTATCTGACCAATTGCTTCAGGATAAGTAATTGTTGAAGTGCAAGAGAATTGTTAAGGATATTTTATATAAATTGTTATACCATGTTTTTATATGTTTTTACCTTTATTAATATATGATTTTGCTCTATTTAAAAGTCATTTTCGTTTATGTCCATTTAAAAATTTGATTGTTAAAAAGAGATTAATTTTGACGCATTTGGTATAGTACAAATAATTGCTTTAAATGGCATCATTGATTCTCCTATTCAGTGTTGCTTTACATCTAGTGGAATTCAAAAGATTAGCATTGATAGGAAATGGCATTGTTTGACCTTAAAACTAACCACCATTTATCTTGCAAGAAAAACTTCAAAGGTAAGCAAAGGTATTAAACAGCGTTGTTGTGGTTCCTATACACCTCCATTATCCCCAGATTAAAGATAATAGAATATCTCTAAATTAAAGATAATGGAACAACCATCTTATTGAACGGCAACATTTGCTTGTGATTTAAATGCCATTTTATTCCTAGATAGCATGATCTAAACAGGATTTGAAAGGTAAATTAGTCAAATTAACCCCTAATTAGGTTCAAAACCCTAATAGCCATCCTTAAGTAAGGGAGACAAAATAGTTAGCAAGCTTTAGTAGTTTTAAGAAGGTTTTTCTTTCAACTTTCATTATAGACATTGAGTTTGAAGTTTTATAATCACAAAGTAAATCTGCGAATATTGGAAGAGAAAAAACGTCAATTGGGATATAGAGTACTCCATTATATTCATAAATATTTAGCTCTTTTGTGTTCTTAACTAATTATTTCATCAATAAGAATACATTTCTATTATACGTTTATATTTATTGATGAATATACGTGACTAAATTCTAAATAATTAAGGCTAGGGAAGTAGATGAATTGATTATTTTTCTATTTATCTTTTTATGTGTTGAATGATTTTGTTCTAACTAAGTGCTTAATTATCTATCCTAGATTGGCCCCCTAAGTTAGCTTATTAAGTGATTAAGAGATCCAAGAGATTAGCTTCCAACTACTAAAATAACTAATTAGATAATACAACTGAGTTGACAAATGACCAAACTTAAATTCTTTATAAGAATCTCAAATCTCTAAGGCTTTAGATTTGAACTTCCTTTGCTTTATATCTATTAATCTAATTTATATGAATGACCAAAAAATCAAATTAAGATTAAAAGAGATAAGATTCTACCATGATGATTGGCACTATCTTGTTTTAGTGAAAATAGCCTAGAACTAATTCAACATGGTCAATTTCTTGGACTTTGTTAATCTTTTAAATCCTGACCCCTTAACTAGATCTTGTCCCTGATAGAACTCTTTACTCATTACTCATTTTAGGGCTAACTAGTTGATTATTTTATTTTTTTTAATTTAGTTTATCATTTTAATTCGGAGTTTTCTAAATAATCAAGTACCATTTTACCTAGTAGTTATAATAAAGTTATATTAGAATGATCTCTAAACTCACAATCCACTATATTACTTACTAATAAGGTACAATTGCCTTTAGACAATGGATTAGGAAACTGAACCAACAACAGTTGTTTTGGCCCTTCAATGAGTTTCCAATAGCAGATTTTACTTAGTTGAATTCCGCTTCACCTCTACAATCCAACTTTCTTAATGTCTAACCATAATTCATTTGTCCATTGGTTTAGTAAACCCTAACCCACTCTTAATTTAGGATTTTATAATTTTGTCAATTTTTCATAAAATCATTAATTTGAATTTAATTTATGATTGATTATTCTGGAGATTCAGTTTCATAGAATTTTGTCTAGATTACACTAACTTTGATTTTTTTAATAATCTAGGATTTTAGAATTGGATATTCTGATTTTTGTGCAAATTTTTCAAAATTGAAAGTAGATCCAAACTTGTTAAACCTTTAATTACATCTAGTTTACCTTAATTTTGATTGAATTTGACTTTTCCAATGTAGAATATGAGAAATTGGGATTTTTTTGAATTATTATAAATTGAGGACCTTTCTTTATAATTAACTTTTTAATAATGTAATTGGCAGCATATTTGAACTATTTCATCACTCAAATTTGGATTATTTTCATGAATTTGAACTCACTTAACTTCTCACCTTAAGCACATTGACTTTTGATTCTTTTAATTAGAGTTTCTTACATATCATTATTCATTTTTATTCCCATAAACTAAAATGGAATGTGAATCGGAATTGTTGGATTTAGAATATGGATTATAGAAGTGTGTTCTTCATGTAGGTTATTCTTTGACTATTAAACTTGATACCCATGCTATAAATCTACTCTTAGAGCTTGCTTATGTTTCCAAAATTTTATCCCTTCAAATCCCTTATTTAACTTATTATTATTATAATGAGAGGATGTGCTTTTATGCCTAAAGAGTATATAAGTTTTGTAATGCCATCTTAAGTCTTCAACTAGAGGTAGAAACCCCTAGCCTTTAACCAGTATTAGGAGACCTTATGATATTGCTTTTATATCATCTTAACCTCAAAAGGGAGATGAGTATTTTGATACCAACTCTCTTCAATTTATTGAATATGCCACTTTTAAATTACATGAAAACCATACAATCTCCCCTACTTGTCCCTAACAATTCATATACTAAGGTCATGTTCAATATTTCATTGCTCAAGGCCGGTAACCATTACGTACCAAATCTTGTACAGTAAGTCCCATTTTTTGCAATTTTAAAAAGTGTTCAATTAGAAATGAATATAGAATCATCTAAAAATTTAAGGTGTAGATATTATCCTCCTCAAAAACCTAATCAATGAAATTACTGGTATACGAATACCCACATACTATTCCTATTATGATTGCTTTATTAAACATAACACTATTCCTTATTTTGTGCTAATCTGAGTTCAAACCATGTTTAAGCTTCCTAAGGAGAGAATGGCCCAAAAGCCTAATGATTCTCATAGGCTTAATGCAATTCTTCATTTTCATCTTCTATTCATTATAACTCTTTTTTACAAAGGACATTTTACATTTCTACGTCATCATGGTCTTTGGTTTCTCTCTACTTTGATGATGGGTGAAACAATTTATATCAGGAAATGTATTTTAAGAAACACAATCCATTTTATCAAATATAAAAGAAAGAATCAAAATATTCCATATATTCTTATCTTTAGTTTCATCTTCCAACACTTTAATGTCCTATCCACAGAAGATGAATTTGACTTCCATTCTTCCTTTAACATCTCCACTCTTAGTCACATAGGGTATCAGTTAATTAATGTTCAAATTACTTAACCTCATCAATGTTAGCAGTAGCTTGTGCCTCTAAATACATGTTCTTACTTTGGTAATGCCGATGGTGCACATTTTGTGAGCCATATTATTAATTTCCCATAGATGACAAAACTACTTCTTCATGATTGTATACATATCCTACTATATCATCCTATCTAGGAGTTATTGAGCCTCAAATCATTCTAGTCTGTAATGAGATTAACTCACTTTAAGATCTCATGATACATCGACGTAATTAGTTGTATTGATTCACTCTCGTCTTTCTACTTTAACAAGTTAACTCCTTTTATTGATTCCAAAAAAGGGGACAGAGATTAGTGATATTAGATATTTTCCATAGGGAAAGTATTTAGATTATGCCTTTTATATATTTGGAGGTTGGATGTCTTTGTGTATTTAGATGGTGGATGTTCTTTGCAGCATTTTAATGATTTTTGGAATATTTGTATTTTGACTTGTGATATTGGTTATATTTTTATGATATTAGCTTCTCCTTATTAGATTTTCTATTTTATGATGTTATCGTATGATGCTCAATTTTATTATGCTACTCGATTACCTTGATTTTATTAAAGATTGTGTTAAATCTTATAGCATTAAAGTTAACATAATGCATGGATTAAATGGAAATAATAATTTAAATGATGCATGGGTTAAGGGGGGTACTTAATTTTCCATATTATCTTGATATCTAAAGAGATTGAATGTGATCAAGTTCATTTTTAGCTTTCTAATATTACATGTTTTGTATTCATCAAAAAGAGGAGGTTGGTGTATTAAGGAAGGTTTTAATCTATATTTTGATAATGACAAAATATCATTTCAATTAATGGTTGCTTTGTTTTTAATGGATTGAAAATATAGTAAAATGGAAGATGTGAAAATATGCATACTTAAGCCATAGTTGATGTTACAGGAAGAAAATTTTTCCAAATGAAAGATGACATCACAACCAAGAGAATTAAGAGTTAATAGTCAAATCTATGTAACTTTGAATGTAAATCTGGTCTTGATTATTTCATTACTTTTTAAGGGCTCATTAATTGCATAATCATTTACACTTTTTTATATTGCATATAGAGTTTCATAATCAAGGGAAGATTTAAGGAACTATTTTTTAAGAAAATCCTCTTGATGCATTAAAACATCTTTGGGAAATTTCTTGAAAATGTGCGAGTTGAGTGTTTTTCAAAAAGAATGAGTTTTGGAAGTTTGAGAAACTTAGGAAAGTATTTGAAAATGATTGTTAAGTGTATTAGTCAACCAATATAACCTACTAGTAGGCCAATATTAGGGTTTGATGCATATTAGTCAACTAGTATTTTAAATATTTAGGTGAAATTGTTCCTAGTATAATAGTGACACATAATATGGAGCTTTCAAAAAGTAAAAGGTAGGACATTCGTTAATCAAGGTATATCTTAATGGAATTAATGTTTTTATTTTAACTGCAAACTTTTTAAAAATTGATTGTTTAATTGAAAATTTTTAATAGTTTATTACTCAACTAAATAAAATCCTAAAAGGTTTATCACACATGTAATTATTATCCCTTTATTTGTGCATCTTGGTACTATTTTTTTATTTTTGAAAAAATCTTGGTACAAAATATTAAGAAAGTAAAACATGGGTTTCTAATGAATCTATGTCAAAATTAATCTTTAATCCATATTGCTTTCCATAATCGTATAAATCAGGTACTAGAATATAGTTGGTTTGTTGATGGAGGCTCTGTAGGACGATGTATCGAGAAACGAAGGGTGGAGCTAGTACACATATGTGATACTTTGGAGTCCCTTCACTAAATAATTAGTTGCATAAATATAATTAAAAAAAGAATTTGGAGTCGGATATAGGAAAATGTTTTGAAGTTGAAGGATTCACATAGATCCTTTTTCGTCTCCAGTCAGTTCAATTATTGTGCAGATATTTGTTGCCGTACAATATTGCTATTTTGTAATCTTATTGGCCATAAGGCGTAAACACCAGAAATTAAAAGCATTATCTTTATTAAGGTTAAAATTTTCAAGTGAACCCTAAATTTCCTGCACGACATTTAATAGAATGCTCATATGTACGTATACGTAATATATTCTACTCTTTATTATGATTATTGTATTTATTTGGTTAAAGACTCAATGTCGTCAAATAAAGTGACAAGTGTCTGCTGTTGAAGATGTTGAGTAAAGAAAGGATCGATAAGCACAAGGTTTAAGTTTTTTAAATTTGTATTCCTTTCGAGTCTTTTTACTATAATATTGTAGAATTAAATGATAAACTTATATACTATTAATGAATGCCGAATTTATTTTACACTTGTAAGGAATGTCTAATATTGGATAAATTTTTTATTAAAATATATAATTACTCTCAATTATTAAGAATTCGTTTAGTATTGTTGTTACTTATTATTTTTAATTATATTTTTTATATTTTTGTATTAATTTTTATATATTTTTTAATTTTTATATTATTTTTTCTATTTTAATATTGTATTTGTGTTGTTTTTTTATTTATATATTATTTTTTATTTATATATTTAAAAAACTAAAAACTAAAACCCTGAAGCCATACTGGCCTGAGCTGATAGAGACAGATTTAACTCGAGTTCTGAGTCCAAATCTTCTATATTTTCAAGCTGCGTTGGTTAAGGTTCTCATATTAAAATAAACAAATTAGTTCAGGGAAGATATATCTTTATAGCAATGACAAAAAGATTAGTTAGGAGATTCTCATTGACTCATGTAAAAAACTGGTATTTTCAGGACTCCGCCCCCTTTATACGTATGTGTATGGTCAAGTTTTATTCATGTCTACTTCACTTGTCTGTTCATAATTATTTGTCCTGAAACATGTTTGGTTGATCCTCTACGTTAATGGGGTACCTTGATGTCACCACATTTGACAAAGTTCACTAGCTCCGAACTAATAAATCCGATCCCCAAAAAAAAAAAAAAAAACAGTTAGGTTCAATGTCTTCTAATCCACTCAGGAGGGATTTTTCTGATTCGATTTGTGCTCAACGTATTGCTCATGTCGAGTTTTCCAAGCAATAAAGCTCGATGCTTTCCTCATATGGTATTGCAAGTAATTTCAAGTGCTTCTGGCCCTTCCTTTTCCTCATGTTGATCGGTATTTTTTATGAATTTGCGGCCGCCGGCCGCCGTGTACGTCCATCTGAAACAGACGTTCCAACACACCTAAATTTCTTCCGGTCGGCTTTACGAGGGAGGCAGAAGGTACTTTCGTGTGCCAACGACCCTAATGTGTGTTTGGATCGAGAGAAAAATCCATGGGGTGGCACCACATGTTGTTTTCAGAAGTTTTGTAAAGATACGATAAGGGATTCCAACAACTGTGGAGCTTGCGGACAAAGTTGTGCTTATGGGTTCGTGTGTTGTGATGGTAAGTGTGTCGATGTTCGAAATGATCCTCTTCATTGCGGTTCTTGTTTTGAGGAGTGCCCTGGTCAAGGTAGGTGTTCCTTTGCAATGTGTGACTATGGTGGATGATTGATTAATATATTATAAATTCTGTTTACAAGATCAATTCATCTAAGTTGTGAGTGTAACCATTCCTTCCTGTTTGTCCAATAAATTTCGTATTTTCCTGTTTCAATTTGATCGAGCCCTTTTTCTGTCGCGGGAATGTCAGTACTAAATTCTAATGCTAATAATACTGAAGTTTGAATTAGTGAATAATATCTCACTTAATTTTTTAATGTGCTTAAAATTAAAATATTCAACAGCGTACTTTAATTACTTGTTGAGAGATGAGGATCATTTGTTACCTTTTTTTATGTTTCTTTTACTTTTTTTTCACAAAATTATTTTAAAATTCATCATATTTATATATTATATTTATATAAAATAAATTTTACTCGTAATTTTATTAGAGGAAACATAAAAAAATGGGCATGAGATTTTAACTTCTTGTTGAGACTTTTCTTGACAAACCGTTCTTTCTTTGCACTTGCGGTACCATTGGCGGGTTTTACATATGAATTAATAGTCAATGCCAACCTTTTAAGGTTAAAGGTTGTTTTTTATTTAAATTTCTAAATATTTTACACAAATTTATAAAGAGAAGATCTTAAGAATTAGGTCCATCAGAATTATGGTTTCTCCATATCTATTTATTTACTCTGAGCGTTGTCCTAAGTCTGTCATTTGAATGTGCTATGAGTAAGAAATAAAAAGGTTAAATTTGCCAGAAATCTATAGGGCCTTATTCCTTTTATTTTTGTTTAATGTAGTAAAGAACATTAGCTTTCATGCTACTCATTTATATATAATTTTGCAAGTTTAGGAGACATATCAATCTTATTTCGTCAACAATAGAGCTTTAAATCTAGTTACTATAGTTCAGTGTATTGCATTCAGATCTTATGTTTTCGTTATCAAGTTACAGAATGACGATGACTATAAAGGTTTAGTTTAATTGAAAAGCTCCTCATACCTTAGAATTAGCGATTCACTTGGAAAATGATGGCATAATGGTTGTATTACTTGTAGATCCTTGCTATAAGATAAAAAATGGGGCTATAATAAATTAATCTTTTTTGTAAGGAATTAAATCCTAAATTCCTCAATTCAGGTTATAGATAAAGTGGTTTTTTGAAACAAAAATATACCAGAGGAATCGTGTTGTAATTTACCCATAAAAAAGGAAAAGAAAAAAAAAGAAAAGAAAACTATCTGGGTAAAAGGTATTAATATTGTTTAAGAGAGAGCCTTCTCTGGCTAATGGGCTGAGTTGATACCAGTGAGTTAGTGCTCCAGTAACTAGCGTTGGAAGGTAGCGGACTCATTCATCAGTCTTTCTTTTTTTACCAATATACATTATAAATTATGAGCAAAGAAAAGAGAAAGGGGTCACGTGTATTTGAGAGATTTTTCTGGCTGAGAAGTGTCCACATGGGTTCGTTGAGGTATCTACACAAGAAAAAAAAACCTCTTTTTTCTGTAGAGAGTTCGGATTTCTCCACCTAAATAGAACGAAAAGGAGGAATTGAAAATTCAAAAGGGAGAGCCAGAAGCTTCGCTCCCCAGTAGATTACTGTACTAATTAGAAAAAGGCTCTTTGTTGAATTTTTTAGATTTGGATAAAGTCTCACTCAGTTAAAAAAGTTATAGATTCGTAAGATTAGGATAAAGTCCCAAATTTTTTTTGCACCGACGACATATCACACTTTTTTGGGCAGACTATAGATTCATAAATATCAAATGACTCATCGACATAGCATCAATATATTAAAAGTAGAATTAGAAAATAATTTTTAAAATCAAAATTTGATATTAAAAATATATATCAATGTTTTGAAAATTGATTTTTATTTTTGTCATGAAATGGTTTTATATCGAAATTAGTTAATGTCAATATCAATACAAAATAATTTAAAATTAAGAAATAGTCTTGAAATTTTGTAAAATTTATAAAACGGTCTCTATGTATATTATACATCCTCCTATTAACTTTATTTCAACATGTCTTAAATATTCAATTAATACAATAAATATAATATAATTATTATTATCCTTTATTTTTATTAATATTAATTTTCATATATTTTTTAAATAAATAACAATTATAATTAATATAACAAAAAAATAATACATCAAACTATTATAACTTACTATCAATACACCAAAATATCATGAAATAATAATATACAATAAATAATTATTTTCTTCATTCCTATTACTATTAATTTCATATATTTCTCAAATAGATAGCAACCTCAATTAATATAATAAAAAGAACAGAACATCAAAATATATAACTCGAAAATCAATATACTAGAATATCATAAAATAATAATAATTCATGAAACTATAATCAGTTATATCCAAACATCATAAAATAAGAATAATACATGAAACACTAAACACTGTAACCAATATAATAATCTTGCATAGAAAATTTATAAATCAGAATTATACCTTAAAATACAAATATTTATAGTTAATATCATCACCATCATCTAATCTCATTGCACTAAATGAGGTGTCAATACTCGCCCAATTAATATCTCCTTCCAAGTCACTCTGATTCAAAAGACTTGATTCTTCAAAAACCTATTCCACCAAAAGATTAATATGATCAAAGGAAATAGGATTTAAAGAACTATTTATTCTACTTAAAACCTTGATAAACAAATAAATTAAATTACTAACAAAATTTTGGAAATTATATTGAACATAATAATGATAATAACAATATAATATACTTCTCTTGGAGTTTTAAATTATATTTAATATTGACCAAATCATTCAAGTTCTTGTATTCTAAGTATTCTTCTTTTTAGAGTGAATGAACTTAAATATGCTTCAATTCCTTTCACATCTACTTACACTCACACACTGACTCCGAATTTGATTTACAAACCTTTGCAATTTTAAAACATTGCTTTTAAATTCGTCCCACTATACAACTGTAAGACAAAAAAAAAACTTATAAACAAAATAAATAATGATTAATTTTAAATAAATAATAAAAGGGATAATAGTCAATTAAGTGATCAAGTTTTTAGGATTTTTCACTTAAGTGATTAAGTTTTAAAAAATTTCAATTGAGTGATTAACATTTGAAAAGTTAACCAGTTGAGTGAAAAAACTTAACGC
>JAOXYD010000135.1:13321018-13341474 GCA_028565735.1 Pinacopodium congolense
CTCATTGTCCTTAAATATAATTCTAGTAACTTCTAATCCGACATTAGACTTTTTATATTGAGAAGCAAGTCCCTTATCACTTGTAAACATTTACCTTAACTCTTTCTTCATCATTACAAAACTCTGAAGTGATGTGAAATTGGCTATAAATTTTGTAAACATAGGACAACATAAATTCCTACTATTAGTGAAATACATCCTCATCAAATTCAACATTGTTGTACGAATATAAATATACTTAGTTATCTTCTTTGTCTTTTACATAATCTCCCCTATCATATGAAAATATATATTATCTCCAATATTTTTCAACGTTAAATCAATATAATGAGCAATATATGAAGTCTAAAATAAAGAATTATATGCACTTTGTAATATCCTCCAAGATGATTTATAAGCTACACTATTGTTTGTGATGAGCTTAATAATGTTTTTAGGTTTATCTTCATTAATTAATAACTTCATTAAATCTAAAATAGATTATCAGCACTCCTAATCATATCAAATCGATCAACTGATTTCAATAGCATGGTTCCTTTAGTAACATAAACTAGAAAAATTATAATAGACTCATATCTCGTATTAATCTAATCATCACACATGATTGAACACTCATAAATAGTCTATGTGTGATGGAACACCCATAAATAGTCTATGTTATCCTTTTTTTCTTCCAAATCATTTTTCATCATATTATCAATACTTACGCAATCTAACTTTTCTGTCTTTCAATGATTGATACTCTTCAATCAAATTCATCTTCTGTCATATCATATATTGAGAAACCTTCTTATAAGGTTTTATGTCACCTTTAATTCTATTAAAATGCCTCTTTAATCTAATGATTCCTCCACCTATCAAATTTTTGTCGTAATACAAGTATATGATTTGATTTCTTAAGCTAAAAATAAGTCTACTATAAGCTTATACTAGATCATTATATCTCCCAAAAAGGATTGAAATATCACCATCAATACTTAAACTCGAACTTTTCTCTATTTACCTATAAAAATTAATACAATTGATTAAGATATTAAAAATAAAAAAATAATTGTATCTCGTAAACAAATATAACTTATTATAAACATTCAATTGATGATTCTATAAAGTCAATCATATTGCTAATTTCGTGAAAAAATATTCAATTTTAAAAAATATAATACAATTTCACAAAAAATTAAAAAAATTCCAATTTTTATATACTTAAATTGGGATAATTTAAAATTCATCTAAATCTGATACAATTAATAATTCTATTAGATCAATCATACATTTAATTTTCATGAATATACATTCAATTTTGAAAAACATAACTTAATTTCACAAAAATTGAAAAAATTCAGTTTCTATATACCTAAAATAAGAAAATTTTAAATTTTATAAAATTAGATGTAATTGACAATTCTACTAGATCAATCATACATCTAATTTCATAAATATACATTCAATTTTGGAAACATAACACAATTTCACAAAAAATTGAAAAATCCTCGATTCTATATGTCTAAATTGGAAATATTTTAAATTCGATAAAATCATATGCAATTGATAATTCTACTAACTCAATTATACAACTAATTTCATGAATGTACATTCAATTTTGAGAAATATTATACAATTTCATAAAAAAAATTATCCAATTATGAAACATTAATTCCACCTAAATTCAAATTTGATTCAATCTATATGCATTCATATTAAATTCAACTTAGACAATACTTAAAATTAAAGAATTAAATACTAATTTACAACTTATTTCATGAAAATTAAATGAAATTCAAAGATCTCAAAAATAAAAGTTAAGAAATTTACTAATTTCAATTTAAATTCTTCAAAATTGGTTGATGGAAATGAATATAAATGTTGAAGGAATGCTAAAGCTTCTTATCAAATGTTGGAATCTGATCGAAAATTTGAAAAATCAATAGAAAAAAGGACAAAATTCAAAAGTTGAATACATTGACGTTTTGTGATTGTTAGTATTTTAGGAAGAGTTTTAAAGATTTTAAAAGTGAGATGAAGATAATAAGTTAAGATTTAAATTCAAATATATGAGTTTTGTATAGAAAATGGAAGATCTATGGCTTAAGAGAATTGAAGGAGAGAGGAGAAAGAAATGAAGAAAAGAGAGAAAAAAGAAGGAGGATCATGTTATATCAGCTCAGCTATTCGATTGATTAACTAGTTAAATTAAAAATTTTAATATATTTACATTTTGGTCATTAAAAATTAATATTTATAAAATGACTCTAATTTTAGTGTAGTATATTAGATACCAACCCATATCAACTAATACGAGCCAGAATATCGATTCAGTATGATACGGGCCCTTATCTGTATTGCTTTTAGGCCAGTAGAATAATCGGTGTTCAAGTCCGTAATATATATACTTAGAAATAACTTTATTAGTTGAAGCTTCTTAAATTCTAATTCTATAAAAATATGGTGGAAGTCTATTGAAATAAATTTAAAAATAAAAGTGCGATATAGTTTATCAAGTATAGAATCAAGCTATTAATATTTTCATACTCATGTTATGCTACGATATGTTAAATAAATACTATGTAAAATGTGGGTTTCGAAATTGCACAAGCAAAAAGGTTGACGATAAGGAAATGTTGGTGAAGAAAAGAGGGGACCAGCTCCTTTGAACTAGAATTTCAAAATCATGATGTCCATAAAAGCAGGCGCCACAAACATTTAAAACTAGAAACCCGGAAAGTTCAATGCCCTTTGGTTTCGCTTTATTGACTAAAGCTGTGTGCCATTTTTATTTTTCCCCCCTTTTTGATATAGCGCATGTATAGGTCCTTTTTTATTTATCTTTATCACCCTCCACGATTGATATATATATATATATATATGATTCTTCACCATATAAATGGTAGATAAATTTGGATTACAGTGCTAGATTAATGAGAGACCACGCTTTAAAATATAAATGAATTCCAGTTTCATTACTAGGTAGCATGACGGTTTTAATAAATTAATACAATTTACTGGTTTCATAAAGTTAAGGAATTTCGTGGAAGTAAATGCTTTGTTTCATTTGTTCTGATTCGTTTAAAAGCATGAAACCTCCTAGTAATCGCCTACAATCCCTATTAACGTGACATTCTTAAGATGCAAAGAATCAAGTTACTCGGAAACCTCCTAATGCGCGTACATGTGAAACAACAAACTTCTTTAACATTCTTTTCTTGCTTCCAAATGTGAACTGGGCAACGTGAAATTGAACTCTCTAGCTCAGGTTCGGTGGTTCCTTGCAAATGCAGATATAGATCTGTTACATTCTCAGTTATTTGAAATATCATAAAATTTTGTAGAATTTATTTGTAATTTTAATTTTTTATATTGAAAATATAAAAACTATTTATTTCAATTTTAAAATTTAAATTATAATATATCATTATATAATATCATAGAATTATTATTAATAATTATTATTACATAATTATTTAATTTTATAAAATTATTATGTTAAAGGGTATATTAGAAAATAAGTATAAATAAAATTTTAATTTTATAATTATTTTAAATATAATTATGAGTAATTCAATTGAATTATATATTTTAAATGATAATTATTCAAATAAGATAATTCATTTACTATTATAGGGTTAGATTTATGACTTCTATACTAAAATAAAGTGGGAAGATTCTTATGATATACACATAAATGGCCAAAACACAAAGGTTTAAATCAATTAAAATGGAGGAGCTTCTTGATAAATAGTAGCTTAACATCCCTCAAAGCTCCTTTTGCTGAACATAAAAGTAATTCAATGCCTAACTATCCAACAATTGGCCAAAGTTCTACAGATTAGCCCCAATATTCAAATACAAATTTTATAATTAAATACCCATCAGTCTCATTAGTTGGGTTTTCCGTTTTATTATCATAGATTGTATCGCTATGCATTAGCATTGGGGAGTTTTCGTAGTTGAAGACAGATAGGTGTTGCCTATTTTATATTTTTGTCCACCTATGTTGATCTTTGATTGGATCTAATGACATTTTAATTAAAAATAACCTATAAGTACGATTAAATTAGATTAAGCCACGTCATTTTTCGACTGACATTATTGTTGACTATAATTATCAATAAACATTAACAGAAAATACAGATTGGTTATCACCTTGCCAATTTTTACTGGGGTACCCATCACCACACAAAGAAGGTGGCAAATTTTCCTTTTCAAGAGATTTTCAATCTACGTGTGCCGAAATTGGTATAGAATATATATATATATATATGTATGTATATATATATGGCTCTCTTTTGTTGTGCTCTCCAAAACATTAATTAATTGTTCTTGACAAACGCGTCTTGAGCACCTATTTTAAGACTAAACTCTCGTGTGAAGACCCCATTTCTCCTCTTCTTCCGTTCTCAAAGACCAAAGCACGTCGAGAATCGAACTCAACACGCAAAGCTCCCCCATTATCATTTATCAACCACTCGGCCGACACACAAAGACACATAGAAGCATCATATCAAAAGCAATATGTTAGAGGAGAGACAGCACAGAGGTCCACCCCATGGAATCCTACTGGCAGTAGTTGTGTTCATAGTGGTGTTGGCTCCTTCACTTATCGGCGACCAAGAAGCCATAACCGAGGCCATCTCCGAGCTTTTGAGCCCACTTGGTCTTCTCCTCTTGCCCATTATCCTCCTCTTGACCATACAGTTCCTCTCCTCCGACCATGGTTCGTTTGTCTCCGCCATTTTCTCTACCGGTGAGCCCGACACCATTCACAGAGTCAGTGGTTCCCCTGTTGGTGTCGCTCTATTTCTTGTTTTGATCTTGTTCTTGCTCTACAATCGGATGTCCATCTTTGGTGGCGACGACGATTCTGGTGATTAACAGGTGCTCCCATGGATCCAGTCTTTGTTTTGTTTTGTTATTTACGAGATATTTTTCTTTATATTTTTCTACATTTTTAGTTCTGTCTACGGTATAGCAGGTGGTAGTAGTTAGTACGTAGACTTCGTTGTATGAAAATGGGGTTCGATATGACGTAAATACCCTGGTGGAAGGTTTCAGATTGTCTTTTGTTTGGAGGGTATTGTAAGCATTGACAAATAGTGTTACATTGGAATATTTATTTATAATGACGAGATGTGTGTGATGTTTTTTCTCTGTTGATTAACTTATCAAATCAGACTACGCATCAATCAATCATCATTTTGTTTAATCCCTTTTTCTTTCGTTTATTTCTTTTAACTCATTTTCACTTAAACAAACCCTTAATTGATTTGACCTTTGAATATTGAAACACTTTGGAAGACTTCAAAATCTAGAGCAGCCAACAACATAATTCGGTAAACAATTTATACCTACTTTTTTCTTTTTTTTTTTGGGACCTTTTAACAGACTTTAATTAACTTATTTACGTTAATAAATAATAAATATTATTATTATATCAAAAATCAAAATTTCCCTGAGATGATTTCTGATTGATTTGCACATGGGCACCTCCGTTGGTCTCACTTTCGATCTGAAAGATTACTACCTGGCAAGTGGTCACAAGTGCTTTACTACACGGCGAGTAGTTATCTGACACCAGATTCAGAACTGCAATAAAACTGGCATTTTATAACATGTGAATGTGTGAGGGTAATAAAGAAAGAGGAAATTTGACACATTTCCCTTTTTTTCAGGAGCCACAAAATGAACATACAGGTCAATGCACTTAAAACTTCTGCCCCAGAAAACATAAAAGGCCAGTCCATCTTAATCTGAAAACAATGATAGACTCATGCTCAATAAGGTGATGTCTTTGTGGGGTAAAACAACTGGCAAGGGTAAATGTTACATCTTGGCTTGAAACCAAGTCCGATGTCACAGAAACAGAAATTTGTAAAACTTTGACAGCTGAAGGGGGTATTAACGTCTTCAAAGCCAATATGACATCAAACGATCAACCTTCATGATGCGGGTATTCCAGGCAGATGGCATAAGCCCAATTTGTTACCCTAATGAAGAAGGCGGTCCCATTATTCCAGCTTCTTCACAATTCCCCATGGCACCTCACAAAGTCTCTCTCATGTAACGTTTTCCACTCCCTAAATTGATAAATTGGGTGAAACTCTGGAAGATAAACCTATAACAATGAACAGATAGCAACAATGCCAAATCATCTGCAACATCACTACAACTATTGATTACACGATATACATAAACAACAAGAATTATGAGCAGTCAGCATCTTGAAGCACAATTGCCTGAAATTCACTGTACATTGGACTAGAATATTATATACCTAACAATAAGAATTTTCAAACGTGCCAACACTTGAAAACAATGTATCTTCTTGGAGAGCTACAAATGTGTCAAAGATAGCAACTGAGCAACTTTTTATTCCAAAACCATGCCTGAAGCATTTGTGCAATCATTAAGAACGAATATTTCTAGATATACAATTCAAATTTTAATTGAGCACACCACCACCACACAGTCATAAACGATTTAGTTGAGAAAAACTGGGTTTAAGACTAGAGGATGATGCTTTCAATTGAATATGAATATAGGACAGAGTAGATAAAAGGTGAATTGCACCATATGCCAGCCAAGAACAAACGGAACAACAACAACAAACAAAACGATTCAAAGAAAATTTTTTCATAAAACAACAAAGGTATCTTTATAGTGTACTAGCGAAAGTTGTATAAAACTGGTCTAGAAGACCACATAAAAGAAAGAGTTAATGGGATTAGTTGCAGGCTTAATCAAAAGGTCAAGTACCAATTCAAGCCTTGCACAAGAATTGGTCAGATGCTGCAGCTAATTGATGAATATGCGTCCATTGGCATGCTTGGCTCTCGCAAGGCTTCAAAAAGAAGGATATTGTCACATAATGCCACACAGATTCCAGCGTTGTACCTTATCATTCAACATGAGATCTAATCCAAAATAAGCTAAGAGCACAAGCTCACCAGAAAGCAAAAAAGGCAAGGAATTTGGTAGCCAACCATAAGGAATCTTTTTGAGGATCCCTAATATTTTCCAATACATGATATCAGAAGGAAATCATACAGAAAGTAGAAACTCCAACAAGGAAGAGCATAAACCTATAGAAGCAGCCACACTAACATGTAGGATTCAACACAAGAGCATAAAACAAAACAAATTATCTGGAGAAGAATACTAAACACCCTACAAGTTACACATATCTCGAACAAAGAAGTTGTGATATGCGATACAAACAATAACAGAAAACAAACATAGAAAAGAAGCCTGGTCAGAAAAGAACAAGGCAGAAATGTAAATAAATAATAATAAAAAAAAGGAATCCACACAATAAATAAAGAATCGAACCAGGAAAATTATTATAAATAACTGACCTTAATTTTATAGTTCTAGAGAAAAAGCACGAAAATTAATATAATAAAAAGAAAGCCATAATTAGGAGTAAGGACAAATAACCTCACCCTTATGCTGATCCAAGATTCTGTAGTTTAACACAACTTGGAGTAGGCAGATTTCTATTCCAGCTACGTCTCTGGACTTCTATATGACAGTAACGCCAAAGCATATTTCTATAGTCCTTAATCAGAGTCTTCTCAATATCTGCTCGAGCAGGACTTTCAGGAGGAAATTTTTCATCAAAAGCCAATGATTTGACGAAATATTCAATACCATATTTCTTGGTTGTCTTCAAAGTCTGATAGGAATAATTTTTATGCAAAGAATAATCAGGCTCTGAAATAGGTACATAAACAAGCAGCAAAATCAACAAGACTGGTAACATTTGTAGGAGAAGAATCAGGTAGGGTCCTCTATGAAATCCCTCCCTCTCATGACTTGCCGTCCCTCTACTCCTATAGGTATTACGGCCCCTGAACATATCACGTTCAAAAAATGACCTGAATAGATCATCTGGATCAATATCATTTTCATAGAAATCGTGCACATTTCTCCTCCTCTTCGGTCGCCTAACATTGTAGGTTTGCTTATTCTCATACTCCTCAATTATACCCATCTGATCATATTGCCTCCTTAAATCACTATCACTCAAGCACTTAAAAGCCTTGGACACTTTCTTAAATGCTTCATCAGATCCTGGAGCCATGTTCTTATCTGGATGAACTCTTAGTGACAGTTTCTTATAAGCCTTCCTAATCTCCTCAACCGAACATGTCTTTTCCACCCCAAGAATCGCATAGTAATCCTTGTTCCTGTTAATCCGTCCAACCAATTGAACGTGTTCTTCTGAATAACTCCGAACCCCATTTACACCATCAATATATCTCACTGAATCAGCCTTCTTTCTCTCATCCTCGTTGACAGAACCATTTTCACCTACAGACCAAGCACTCGTCCCCGACTCAAACTTCTCACAAGCGGCTAAAAGTTCATCAACCAATAATTCCCGATTAAGCCGTTGTGCAATTTTAATAAATTTTAATGCACGCTCTTTGTTACCACATGCAATAGCTTCTTCAGCTATACGTACACATCTTAAAGCTTCATCTTTGTTACCATCCATGGTTTCATTCCCTTGTATTTGCTAAACCAAAGACGCCCAGTTCAAAATTTCGATCAAATTCGGACTTAAAAATGAGAAAAAGGAACCAACCTTGATTAACAATGAGATGTCTTTTCTAACCCAGTTAATTTCCATATGCAGGAGACATATTGATCCGGAAAAATACACCAGAACAAAGTTATAACCTGAACCAAAAAAAAGACTCAGTTAGCACAGAGACAAGCAAGTCACAACCGACAGGACAGTTACAACCCTGTCAAATATCCATAATTCCAACAAGAAAATCCATCAATCTGAAGCTGAAATTAAGGTTTCACTTTCAAGTTTCAAGCGTACAAAAGATTTTTTTTTTTTAATCGAACTGGGAAAACTAAAATCCCGGCAATTACCTCGTACAGAGTCTGGCCTTCAGCCTTCACACAGACAACAAAGAAGACCCCGAGGACACGCCTTTCTTCCTTCGGCCAATTTATGGGTGTTTTCATACGAGTTTAGTCGACTTGTCCACATTTAAGCCTTAAACCTGTTTGGAACAAATAAAGGTGGAAGTAGAATTTATTTATAAATAAAATTTTTATTTAAATAATTATTATTTAAAATATGAAATTTCGTTGAATTATTTATAATTAGATTTGAAATAATTCTAAAATTAAAATTTCATTATATCTGTTTCTTTATATATTTCTTAATATAATAATTTTATAAAATTAAATACAACAATACATATTAATACATTAAAAACAATAAATTTTTACAATTATCAATTCAAAACCAAAGTTAAAATCTTATTTTCACACATAAAATTAATTTTGTAGTATTTTAATTTTTTAAACTATAGTGCATACTAATTTATCATATTAGTGAAAAACTTGTAGAGTTAATTAGTGAAAAGGTTGAAAACTTTTATCATATTAATTTAAAAATTTGTAGAGTTTTTGTATTTCATAATATATTGATAAAGAAAAATTTTAAAGTTCTAACTTTTTAAAATAAAAATCACCAATACTTAACAATTTTAAGTTAACAAAAGAGAAGAATATCAACCTCTTATACTGACTTGCACTTAATAATATATTTTATAACACTCGTATTATGAGTTAACTATATATAAGGAGAACTCTTCATATTTTTTTAGAGAAAGACGTGAAAGATTTCACCATTATATAAAATATAATACTATAACAATAATAATAATATGATATAACGACGAAGTGGACTTATGTATAATATATAATAATATATATTTATATTTTAATAATATAAATGTATTATATTATATTATAACAACACAATAGTATATTCAAAAGTACACAAAAAAAACATTAACATAAAAAAAAGTCTAATAAAGATAGTTTTAAAAGATAAAAATATGTTTTTTAAGTCTGTATAATTCATCTGCAAATTTCAATTATTTTGACGAGATTTGAATTAGTTATGTTGAATTTTATGAAATTTAAATCTCATAATTGAAATAAACAACTTTTTGTCTTACAAACATAAAAATTTTAAATTGCAAATGAATTCCACAAAATTTTATGAAATTCATTTGTTCCAAATAAGGGTGACTCTTTACATAAGTGTCAGCAAATTTCCTTCAACATATATGAACATTCAACAAAATTTACTTTTTATTAATAATTATTAAGTTGTTCATTCCAATAATATGAAATAAAATATTCAATATTTTCATAAATTACATTATTAATTTAATTAAGATGAACATATATTACTTAAGTTTTTGCAAGGACCAATGTTAATTATTATTAGTTATGAAGCATAAGTGCGTAGAACTTAATTAGACTTTCAAATCTGATCATTTTTTTTGAAAAATTAAATAAATGATATTACTAAAAAAAAAAAGAAGTTACACAATTTAAAAGATGAATTTTCAAGTGTACAGTCACTAGTGTTAAGCTCAAGGAAAATCCGTAACAAGACCTTCCTTTTCCTATGTTCTAAAATGTATTTTGGTTTATTCAGGTTCTATACTTTAGAGCACTAGCACTACTACATTGTTGAAGTCTTTTTCTTTGAATTAAACATTATCTTGCTTCTATCCTCTTTGAAGTTGCTTGCAATTTAAGTCAAAATAAGTTTCCTCTAGGCTATAGAGGTGATGTTGGGAGGTTGTGTGTTTGAAGATATCCTCGTGCTTGTAACACTGTGTCCTTATTAACTGCTGCTTTGATCGTTGTTATTTTGGTACACTTTGAACTTTCTCTCCCCCTCCAAATCTTGTAAACCATTCTTCCAAAAATAATTTTAAAGAGGTTTTATTCCAAGGCTTTTACATTTACTGTGTTATTTAAAATTCCTTTCTAACTTGATCATATGATTAATCACTCTTTATAGAACCTCCATACTAAGAGTGAATAGGTGTTAGGTGATAGGCGATCACTTTGCCTCAATCCTTTTGCTCCTTTGAGTAATTTTGTAGGTGCTCCATTCGTAAGAATACTTTATGATATGGTTAAGAAGCATTGGTTGATCCAAGAAACATATTGGGGTAGGAAGTCGAAAACTTGCTGTGTGTTAATTTTGAAACCCTTTATGAAATCATATGCCTGGTGTAGGTCCACCTTAATAGCACAGGTTTTGCTAGAGGCTTTTCTGTAATAATTTTTAAAGAATTTTTATGCAAGAAGTATGTTATCACTTGCCTATCTGCCTTCTATGAAAGCTTCTTAAGTGTTACTAATTAAATGTTTGAGAATAGGCTTAAGTCTTGATGTTAGGAGCTCGGATATAACTTTATAAATGATGTTGCAGTAAAATATAGGTCTAAAGTCCCTTAAGAACTTAAGATCGAGGAGCTTGGGGATAAGAGTTACAAAGGTCTTGTTGAGTTCCTTCAACATATAACCTTTGTTGAAAAATTCCAAGAATGAGTCAAAAGGAGCTACTAGACTATTCATTTCAGCCATCGATATCCTTTATGTAATCAAGGATTAAAGCATGGGCAATGAACTTTAAGAAGTTCTAGGTGTACTAAGTGTATTATTGAAATAATTATAAGCTTCTTGCATAAGGTCTTCTTATGTTAGTACCTATAAGCTATCTTCTTTCTAAAGATATGTAATTCTATTTACGTTCCTTCTAGCTCGAATTGCCTAATACAAAAAAAGAGAGGTATTCCTATCCACAGTTGTTACCATTTATTCTTATCCGCAGCTATTACCATTGCACCCTTAATTTTTTCTTTATTAAGGAGCGGTTTGTTTTTACTGCCTGAGTATAATCTAAGGTGGCTATCCTTTCCTCTTATTATAGCTTGGGATTAGTAGGATTATGATACATGGATTTTTGAATTTATGAAGTTGCCTTTAGTTTCATTAATGATTGCTTGCTAGTTATTGTATTTAGCCCAATCAAAGATTTTAGGATCCTCCTTATTCCTCTTAAGTTTTGTGTAATAAATGTTGCTATTAGTGCCTGAATATGCATATTTAACCCTTTAGTAACAACATATGTTGCTATTAATGCCCCTACTATGAAATTAAACCTTTTAGTAACATTATTTTCAAATCCCCCATCCCCAATAAGGAAGCTGTTAAATCTGAATGGGAAGTGAATCTTATTTTTGGTGGATCCCAAATTGATATATATCGGAGAATGGTCAGAGAATTAGGGATCATCAATAATTGCTTTACTATTTAGAAATTTAGAGAGTCATTAAGAGTTTGCCATTTCCCTGTTCAGCTTTTTCTTATAAACAATCCATCATGTTGCCTATTGCTCCAAGCATAGAAGCATCCCTTTAATTTAAGACTAGTGATTTGTAAGCTAGCCTCACATCTTGAGAGTTCATCTATATAGTTTCTATAGTTAATATTTCCTTTCGCTTCTCTAAGTTGAAAGATATAACTGAAATCTCCACTACCTAACCAAGGGCCTAGTATGTTAACATAGATATCCTATAACTTCCTCTGTCGTTCTGTGTTGTTGGTTTTAGTTTCTATTAAGGCCCAATGATCAAATTTAATTTATAAATTAAATACTTGAAGTAAAAATTTCTCTCATTTTACAAATTAAACTAACAATGATGGTAAGTATACCAATCGTAAGTAGTAAAGAGGAATATTTAAGGTCTGAGTTGTCATTCCATAGGGAATACCAAATTGCAATTACTATTTTAACTAGGTTACAATTATCTAGAGAATCCAAGTCGAATGAAATTACCAACTAAATTTACTAAATGAACTTAAATTAACAAGTTATGCAGAATAACTTAATTAAATTTAAGTATTGTCTAATTGATGAAATTGGCTAAGGAATTAGGGTTCAATGACCTTGATGGATTAATTATGGATTGAAAGGCTGGTCCTAGGGTCACTTCACTAATCAAAGCAATGCTATGGTTAAGACCATGCTTTTTTTTTTCTAATTACTTAAGTTGAAGTTTGATTATTCATCAATCTTCAGCATTAGCCATAAAGTTTAGGAAGCTTAACATACAAAATTTCCAATTTTCATATCATAACCCTCAAGATAAATCAAAGTTTGATCATTCAATGATTTAAATCAGGTTGCTTAATAATTTATCCAACAAATTAGGTAGATTTCTCAATTCCTAAGTTATTTTTTAACTTTATTCTGAGTGTTTAGTTTAAAATAAGCCTTAATCTCATCAGCCTTTAATCATGCATGTAATTGATTTCAAAATTTCTTTAAAAGGATTACAAAACACTATTTATTTAACTTGACAATTGCATAACCTTCTAATTTTCTCTTCTTTGACAAAATGAACTTTAGAAAATTAGCCTAACTTGGCATCTGTATTATGGCCTCTGCAAATAAGATATTAATATGCAATTTTGTAAACATCTCTACAAAATTCTTAAATTGATTATCTAAGGTAGTATTATTAAGTCTTTATAGATAAGGAATTCGAGGCTTATATGGTTCTATATTTGGATAAGTGGAAAGCCTGTGAGATTGCTCTTGACTTTTACTAACCACCTCCTTTCCCTTTTCTTTTCTTTTTATTAAGTCCACCACTGTTTCATCACTCTTTTATGCTTCTCATTCCTTCTTCTTTTCTAATTCCCTACTCTCTACTTCTTTACCACTTCACAAAGTAATTCCCTTTATATGTTCTCTATGATTGGCTTAGGTTGTTCTTAGTAATTTGTCAAGAAGCTGCTCTTATAAAAGTTGAGTAATTTAAACAACTTGAGTTTCTAAATTCTTAATTACTATTTCATGGTTTTGAAATTGAGACTCATTATCCTGAATAAACTTTACAATGGTTTCTTTTAAACTTGATTTCTTCGGTGGAGGTCAGTTGGCCCTAAAGTCAGGTGGTGGGACTCTCTGTGATAGAGCTAGGAGTTGGTAGGTATTATGATTATCTTGCTAAGAAAAGTTTAGATAGTTCCTCCATCTAGGGTTATAGGTGTTTTGATATAGATCATTCATTTATCTATTATAATTAACATATTGGGCTTGTTTAGGCTCTCTATTGAAAAAAAAAACTACGTACTTAGCAATCTAAGGATGTATGAAAAGAACTACCACAATGTTTGCACTCAACTTGGCTCCTCAATCCACTACGTCTAACTCCATTAACTAAATTATCTAATTTATTTATTTAAACATCCATTTGGGTTAATTGTATTATTAATAGCATATGCCTTATCTAGTTTCCTTGGATGACATTCTAAATTATATTGGAAACTGTTAGTTACCATTTGTTCTATAAAATTATATGCTTCCTTCAAAGTCTTGTGTATAAAACTTCCTCTAGTTATAGCATCTATAATGTAGCAAGTAGAAGGCGTAAGACCAGTATAGAGGATGTCTACTTATTACTATGTATTAAAACCATAACTTGGACACTTGGCCAACCTTTCCTTATACCTTTCCTGTTCCTCATATAAACTTTTAATTCGTATGAAATAAAAGAACTGATTTCACTTTTCATATTTGAAATCTTTATAGGCGAGAAAAACTTAGATAGAAATAACTTTATTAAATAGTCCCATGTTGTAATGGAATCAGGTGGATGGATATTAAATCATGTTCTAACTTTATCTTTAAGGGAAAATGGAAACGATCTAAGCTTAACAGCATCATCAGATATACCATTACTTTTAAATAGATCACAAATGATAAGAAAATTTTGTAAGTGCTCATTAGGATCCTCTAAGGCTATAACATCAAACTAGGAACCTTTAACCATAGAAATAACACTACGAGGGATTTCAAAATTATTTACATTGACCCTATCGTCCTTTATTGCCTAAAGCTAAATCCATTATTTTTAGAGGTCTAGTACCATCCAGGGGTCTATCAGTTAATTGTTCAGTTAATTGGCTAAATTAAAACTAGCCACTAAATAAGAGAAACTCACAAAATAATTAACACATAATTGAAACAAAGCAATCAAAAATAGCTTAAACACTTTAAATAATATAAACAGCTCTGGGTTAATCTTCACTAATTTATCCTAGTATTCTAATTATGTTGGTGTATTCCTCGGCAATGGTACTAAAAACTTGTTGTTGGTTTTAGTTTCTATTAAGGCCCAATGATTAAATTTAATTTACAAATTAAATACTTAAAGCACGAATTTCTCTCCTCTTACAAAATTAAATCAACAATGTGGCAAGTATACCAATCGCAAGTAGTAAAGAGGAATATTTAAGGTCAGAATTATCATTCCATAGGGATTACCAAATTGCAATTACTAAGTTAATAAGGTCATAATTATCTAGAGAAACTAAATCAAATGAAATTACCAACTAAATTTACCAAATGAACTTAAATTGACAAGTTATGTAGAATAACTTTGTTGAATTTAAGGATTGTTTAATGGATTAAATTGGTTAAGGAATTGGGGTTAAATAACCTAGATGGATTAATTATAGATTGAAAGGCTTGCTCTAGGGTCACTTCAATAAATCAAAGCAATGCTATGGTTAAGACAATGTTTTTTTTCTCTAATTACTTAAGTTGAAGTTTGGTCATTCATCAATCTTATTCATTAAGTATAAAGTTTAAGAAGCTTAACCTAAAAAATTCCAATTCTCAGATCATAACCCTCAAGATAAATAAAAGTTTGGTCATTCAATGATTTAAATAAAGTTTCTTAATGATTTTTCTATCAAATTAGGTAGATTTCTCGAATCCTAAGTTGTTTCTTAACTTTATTCTAAATGTTTAGCTTAGAATAAGCATTAATCTCATCATTTGAGCAAAAGTAAGCCTTCAATCGTATATGGAATTGATTTTAGGACATATCTAGATCATTTACTAACCATTCCCTAACCACAAACTGAATCAATAATTATTTAAACTAAGAAACGAATCATTCTCATCATATTCATCATATTCTTGAACAAATGATAACAATAAGTGGATTTTAATGTAAAAATAAGTTAAGAATGCACCACAAAAGGGCTACAAACATGCCACAAATCTTAATAACATGTTTAAGCTTTTAGAATCCTCAAACATAAGCTTAGATTTGTAAATCAAGATAAAAAAGATGAAGAATAAGAGAAAAGAATCCTAAGATTGAAGATGATTTGATTTTCTGCTCAATTTTTGGGTTTTCTGTCTTCTTCTTGTTATTTTTAGCTTCAGGACCTCCATAAATATGTCAAAAGCAAGTGGAGACCAAGTGAAGCAAATTGCAACTAATGAGGAGAAAGATCCAGTTGGAAAAATTTTGATAGCTACTTAAACAACACTTGAAGAGGAGTTAAACGATGTCGTTTTACTACCCACGTTTAGGTCCTAAAACAGAGTTAAATACTGGACTTGTGGACTTAAACGCAAGTCTACTTACTATAGTCGTTTAAGTCAATTTTGCTCTAGTCTTTATATTTTTTCTTTATTTTCAATTTAATTATGGTGTAATATATAAATTAAACAATTCAAGACAAAAATGAATCAATTAAGCATTAAAATAGAGGTATATTAACATCAAAATACCATGAAAAATCATATAAAATGAACCTCTATCATTATGCTCTTTGGAAAATAGAGTAAGAGGCATAAATGAAAGAAACATAAGGGATGGTGTTGTCTTGCAGTAGCAATACTTCTAGGTGTAGCAATTGATCAATGATAATAGAGCTTAGTACTTTAACTTTATCCTAATTGTAAATAGAAACTATCCTTCTATAATAATGTGCACTATGATTGGTGATGTTGTTCCAACTCCCCTTAAAAAATTTTGGTTTTTTCTAATGTTTTCAGATAGCTTGGTTTCTATCAAACTTATTAGAATAGGTTATATTATTTCCAAATAGTCTTAAAGAATTAACTACTTCTTAGGTCTGTTGAGTCCTTTAACATTCCATGCTAGTAGATTCATGATGGCGAATTTTTAGAGTTAGTTCTCTTGGATTTCCTTCTAAACATAGAAACAATTTTTTTTTTTTGTTTTCTTTGCTTCCATATTAACTCTTGTAAAATTATAACCTTGGATATTAGTTGCAGTTGTGGTAGATCCCTTACCTAGTGTAATAGTGGATGGCTTTTCACACCCTTAAGTGAATTCTATTGGATTAGTTTCCATGGTTAATAATGGATTGGTAGCTCCTCTAGAGCTTTTGTTTAATCCTATCCTATTAATTTCTTTCCATAAAGCTTGCTTGATGATTGAGTGGAAGATTGTGTAACTTTTTGCTTCAGATAAGGCTATTCTCTTCTTAACCTAGTGAATCGAAATGGACCTTAGTAATAGATAATTAAAGTTATTAAGAGCCCCTCCTTTAGCCTCTAAACTATCTTATTTGTGGCCTACTTTTGATTTGTTCATGATTCTCACAGATGGATCTAGTAGAGTTGTTAGCTCATTGATGTTTTGCTCTCTTCCTTTCAAGGTATTGTTGGTTAGCTCATATTAATCTTTAGTGATGAATTTCCTACCAGTGGATTCCCAAATCTTTCCTTAGTGGTGAGGTTGAAGCCTCCATTGGTACGTTACCATTATAGAGTCCCCAAACATCTCGAATGATGCATAATTTCTCATAGCTTGCTCTCCTGAGCTTATCTATAACTTCATCCATTCCTATAGGTCTCCCTAGAGATTTGGTAAGATGGCTTAATCCCATTGTTTTCCAGTACTCTAGAGGGATATTATGTAAGATGATCTACAGTGAGATATGCTTTTGTTTTATATTTTGTACCTATGCACCTAGAATCCATCAATGTAGAAAATTAGGAACATTACTATAGTGTCAAGGGCCTTTGTTAAGTATCCTCTAGGAATCATCTTTAATTTTGAACTTAAATATATAAAGCCAATCTTTTGAAATTAAAACATCATCTAGGACTTGATTTTTCCATTTTTTGTTTGCCCAAGAGAACAATGAAGGAAAAGTAAGCCTTTTATGCCTTTTATCCAAGAAGAAAACCAATCAAGGCAATTTTTCATTTAGAAGCACCATCCTTTTAGTATCTTTATAGGAGGCATAACAATCGATGTTCCATCATTACTAATAGAGGGCAATATAGGTGTGTTGGTCAAAGAAAAGGACATTTTAAAAGTTTGAAAAGAAGTTACCAAAAACAATAAAAAAAGGACAGAGGCAAGATAACTAAGTCACATGAAAAGAAAGCCAAAAACCACAAAGATGAATAAGCTGAAAGAAGAAGAGAAAGGAAGCAGAGGAAGCCTAACTACAAATTAACCAACTCTAAGCAAAGTAAAAAGCTAGCAGGAGGATATAGGATCGCCCTTCTCTCTAACCATTCCCTAAGAAATTGATAATATGCATCCTCCTCATATTCTTTTTTTTTTTTTTTGGTAATTGATGATAACTTGACTTTGACTTTTTCTATTTAGTTTCATTGCAATTCTCATCATCCAAAGTAAAGAAAAGCAATATAAGAAAATTTTGCTAAATTTATAAAGAGTTATATTTAAATTATAATATTTAATTAATTGCATTTTAAAATTTTTTATAAACATTGACAGCATCATAATATATTAAATTTTATGTTAAATAATAATAATAATAATATTTTGAACCAAGCGAGGTTTTATCTTTCTTTGATGATGAAAAAATATATTTTAATAAATTTTTTAATAATTCTTTGTTGTGTCTAAATTTTTAAAAGATATATATATAAATAAAGTTTGAAAGAATTGGTTTATGGATTCTTAGAACCAAAATGGAGACAACAAAGTGGAAATAAAGAAGGCTTAAGTTTGAATGATCAAGATAGTACTTATGTAGGTTTATTCTTGCACCTTTAATGTAAATTTTGCTTAGTTTCATTTTTGTGTTTAAACGACTCACTCATGTATAATTGCATTCATGATCAGAGTGTGCATGGAGATTGTATAATCAAGAGGTACATGAGTGGAGAATGTTTTGAAATAATCATATTGATGAATTAAAAATGTTTTTAGGAAGTTTTTCAAAGTATTCATAAGTTAAGAAATGTTTTTAAAGTACTTAAGATTGGTCTGAATTGATTTAGAATGTGTTTAAAGTGTTTATAACATTTAAAAAATAGTCTAAAGAGTGACTGATTGATCATAGGGTTTGAACTGGTCAACCAATGTGCCATTTTCTCTTGAACTAGTCGACTAGTTGATAACATTGGATGATTGGTCAATATCAGTATTGGTTAACCAGTCGAGATGAGATTTATGCTCTAAAGTTTAGATTTGCAACAAAAAAAATGAAATTATTATTTTGGAATGTTGGGCTACATTCATCAATGACTAGCAGGTTGAAAATATAAGTGTTTTTACATGAGTTTCAAGCATCCAATATAGAAGAAACAAACATATAAGTGTTCTAAGCATTGAGAGCATTATTTTGTGATTTTTAGTTAGGTATTTTGTGAGTTCTATTAACTTTTTTTAGCTCATTTTTCACATATATTACATTGTTTTAAGAGCCCCTTCATACACCTAATGCGATAAGTGAAACACTTTTCAAATGTACTTTGAGAGGTTGAAAGGTTATGGGCTAAGAAATTGTGAAAGGTTATCTTTTAGCCTTATGAAAAAGGATTATTATACTTATAATTTTGTGATAGTGAAATATCCAACAAGGAGTTTGGGAGTTATGATGGAGAAAGAGGTTGTCTCCGAACTATTATAAAATCAGTTTGCGTTTTCTTAATCTTATACTTCTATAGTAAAGCTTGAATTTACAAGTTGTTTATATTGTCTATTCAATTGTTCATATTGCTTATACAATTTCCTCACAAGTGTTTGAAAGGCTTGGTGAATTCAAAACCATTAAGTTAGAAATTTTTAAAGAAAATAATTCACTCCCTAGGTGCTATATATAACTAACACCAATTCTCCCCATTGTTTCAAGATCTCAACTTTTATAATTCTTTTAAGAAAGCAACCATTTAGACTTATCAACCTTTTACAACTAGTTAAGAATCCATTTTTTGCAACATTCAAAACACATATACATTCTATCAAAAGATGTTTGAAAATCATCTCCAAGTGATGGCCTTTCAACAACTAACTCAACTGTGCTACTAAGATTTGACTTTAAAAGTTCTGCTCTATAATCCCAAAATTTCACATATTCTTCTCTAACACCATCAAGTATTTCCTCTATAACCAAATTCTTAACCCTAAAATAAATACTATACCCAACATTGACTGTCAAATATTTTTTAACAAACTTCCTCAAATCCATTAGCTAAAGTAATAAGACTAAGGAGGTTGTTAAATTAATTCTTTACAATTCAATTCTAACAAATACTTATGTTCGAACAAATAGAATTGCATGTGTTTTTCTACTCAAAAGATCTTACCTACATGGTTAGAACAACTTTCCATAATACTAATGATGCTTAGAATATAAAAAAACTAAAAAAAATAGACACACTTACTTAAAAGCTATCCAAACCTCTTACCAAGTGTAAGTTCTATGGCACCCAAGAGGGGATGAATTAGGTATTAAAAACTTTTTACAAACTCAAAACTAGCAACTTAATTCAATTGGAAAACTAAATGCAATCACTAAAC
>JAOXYD010000135.1:13341574-13352314 GCA_028565735.1 Pinacopodium congolense
AAACTCAAACCATTAGTGATTAAGCATGTTTTGTTATCATCAAAACCAAGATTGGAACCTCCCTTGGTTCAACACTTATCATGCCCTTCAACCTCACCAACTCTCCTTCTACCTTTCAAGACCTCATAAAGGTTGTATTCGAGCAATTTTTACATAAGTTTGTCTTGATACTCTTTGACGACATCCTCATTTATAGTTATACTTAGGTAGAACATATATATCATGTTTGAGTGGTGTTTACCTTGTTGAAGCAACACTGCTTGTTCCTAAAACAATCTAAATGTTTATTTACACAAACTAAAGTCTCTTACTTGGAGCATGTGATTTCATCTTAGGGAGTGGAAGCAAACTGCCTAAAAAGTGATAATAATGCTACAATGGCCATAACTAACTTCCATTCAAGCATTATAAGGCTTCCTTGATATTATCGGGTACTATAGAAAATTTGTGAAAAATTTTGGTGAAATTGCTAGGCTTGCTAACTATGTTGTCATAGAAGTCCTTTATTTGGATGTAAAATTCATTAGCTGCCTTTGAATCATTAAAATTGGACATGACCTAAATGCTAGTTTTAGCCCTTCTAGACTTTGAAAAGATCTTTGTAATAGAACGCGATGCCTTAGATTATGGAATATAAGCTATCTTATAACAAAAAAGTCGACTGACTGCTTTCTTCAACCGTACTTTAGCTAAATGACACCAACATCTACCTGTCTATAAGAACGAATTGATGGGCTTAGCAAAAGGTGTGTACCATTAGAGATCTTATGTGTGGGGATGACAATTCCTAATAAGGATAAACCATTACAATCTAAAGTTCCTCCTAGAGCAATGTATTATTATCTCACCACAACAATATTAGGTTAGTAAGCTCATGTGTTTTAATTTCACAGTAGGGTACAAAGCTAGGTAAGAAAATATTATGTCTGATGCACTATTACGCACAGATGAGGACCTAGGAATCTTGACTTTAATATCCATGCCTTAGTTGGGGTCCTTTGATGCAATTCGAGCAGAAGTTTCTAAATTATAAGAGCTACAGTAATTGGTGAAATATATTATCCCTAGTAAGGAGGGAAGTCTTGGGTCATATTGTGATGGGTTGATTTTCTTTGAAAACAAAGTTTATTTGTTGGCCTCTTCTACCCTTCTTCAGGTAATAATTTTAGTAATTCATGCTCAATCTTAGGAAGGGTATCAAAAGACTCTTCATCAAGTTATCAAAATTTTACTAGACAGGAATAAAGCTCCAAATTTAAGACATGGTTAGAACATGTGAACTTTTCCAAAGAAATAAGTTAGAACATTTACAACTTGTTGGCCTACTATAACCTCTCTCGATTCTAGTGTAGATTAGGTTAGATATTTCAATGAGCTTTATAAAAGGGCTTCCACCATCACATGGGAAGATTGTCTTACTAGTTATAGTCAATAATTTATCCAAATATGCATACTTCTTGCCTCTAGCACACCCTTATTTATTTATCACAATGGCTTGACTCTTCTTTGATCATATCTTTGAATTGCATGGACTGTCAGAAACTATAGTTAGTGATCAATATGTCAATATTCATAAGTTCCTTCTAGACAAAACTGTTCAAGTTGAGTGGTTCCAAGTTATCATTTAGCTCAACATATCATCTTTAAAGAGATGAAAAAACAGAGGTAGCTTATAGTGTTATTGAGTTGTATTTATGATGTTTGAAAGGAGGCTATCCATATAAATGGATAGATTAGACATCTTGGGCTAAATATTATTATAAAACTAGATACCAATCTTCTTTGAAAACTACTCTCTTTGAAGTGGTTTATGGCCTTCCTACACCTTGCTTGTTTTCTTATTATCTAAGTTTAGGACAAATACAAGATGATGATATTGAATTGCATAATAGAAATTTGCTACTACAAGAGGTGCGAGAGCATCTTTTACAAGCTCAAAATGTCATGAAATCTACCTATAATGGTAGACATAAAAAAGGTGATATGGTTCTTTTAAAACTTGAACCTTATCACCAATTGTCCTTGGCCTCTAAAAATAATTACAAATTACCTCCTTGTTTCTATGGCCCTTTTCCCATTGAAGCCAAGGTTGGTTCTATAGTTTATCACCTCTCCCTCCCTTCAAAAGCCAAAACACATCCAGTACTTTATGTCTCCTATTTAAAAAAATTATATGGTCCTAACACCAATACATCTTAGTTGGTTATAGTTTACTAGGTAGGAACTTCATAAGAATTAATACATTGGGAAGGCCTTTCTCCAACTAATGCATCATGGGAGCCTGTTTCTTTTATTATGTGTTGCTATCCATCTTTTGTGCTTAAATTCAAGTGCATTCTTGATGAGGGAAGTAGTGTTAAGAACTAACAGTAAGTGCATCAGTTAAATGAGTCTAACTTAGTCAAAGTTCCCTTTGAATAAATCTACAAATGTTTTACACATGGAAAAAAGAAGAAACAAGATTAACTATCAATTAGCTATCATTATTGTTAACAAGAAAGAAAGGTATCATATTTCTCTTTAATAATCTATATAAACTATGGGTATTTATATAAGTATTCTTACACTAATTGAGGTACTAATTAAGGCCATGTTTAAGGGATATAATCCCTATAATCAAGCCTAAGATCAAGCATATAATCTTTAACACTCCTCATTAAGTTGAAGTATAAATGTTAATCATGTCCAGCTTATTATAAGGATAATCAATTCAATTCCCATATAGAACTTTTGAAAATAGATTTTCTAGTTATTCTCCAATTTTCACATACCTTGTAGAGATTAGATCCTATTGCACCTTTTCATGAATAAAATGACAATCAATCTTGATGTGTTAAGTTCATTTATGAACCACAAGATTAGAAGCAATGTGAAGGGAATTTGATTGTTACAGAATAACTTTGTTGGCATTAGAGTTTTAAACCTACTCTAGTTAACAAGTGATATATCCATCATATTTCACATGCAGATTGTACAATAGTTTTGTATTTAGATTCCATATTTGACCGAGACACAAGATTCTAGTTCTTAATTTTTAAGAGACTAAATTTCCTCTAGCAAAAACACAACAGCCTATAATGGCCCTTCGATTAATCTTGGATTCTCCCCAATCTGCATCTAAAAAGCATTTTATGTGAGTGTGACCATGGTTCTTATATAGTATTATCTTCTGGAAACTGCCTTTAGCTAACACAGAATCTATTGCAAGTCGTCCCAGAGATAAATCGATAGACAAGACATGAATTGATTTATAATATTGAAAGGATAAGTTATGTTAGGATGATTGATTGTAAGATAACAAGAAAGAAAAGTATTATATTTCTCATTAATAATCTGTACAAACTATCGATATTTATACAAGTGTTCTAAGACCATGATTAAAGAATGTAATCCCTATAATCAAGTCTAAGATCATGCCTATGATCTGTAACAATTATCATATTAGTTTGAATGTTATGTAAATAATTGTGATCGGATTAGATTGATTAGCCTAAAATTATCTAATCCAGTTGGTTTAGAATTATTTAAATGTTTCCTAAATAGTAAGATTTTTGTGTGCTTGTAATCTAATATAAAAAGCAAGTTAGGCAAGGGAATAAGGAAGCATTTTGCTCATATTAAAGTTCCAATTCTAAGATCGAAGAATTCTCTCTAATGAGTTCTTATTTTTTGTATTTTAGAAATAGGTCAAAAAGACAAAAAAAACTATTAAACATCATCTACTATTTGTTAGGAGTTAAATGGATTGAGTTTTTATTGATTATTTATTGAATTAGGACCCTTAATTCAGTGTTTAAATGTCGAATTTATGATTTATAATATTTATTTTGCAGGAATTAGAGATTAAATGAAGATTGGAACAAGAAAAGAGTCGAATTGCCATATTTAAAGACCAATACGTGGGTATGTATGGGTTTGGCTAGACCTCTGTATTGCTTCTGAAGACCCCCGTATAGGAGCGATGATTTGAGACCAATACTGCGGACTTAGGGCATTGTATTACCTCGAGTCAACCACCCATATTGAAGGTCAGACAGATATATCCAACTCAAATCTTCACAATTGCGACTTAGGTGTGATATTCCTTAATGCTACTATCTTCTAATACCAAGTGAGAGGTTGCTAAAGCTGAAAACTGAGGAAAAAAAATAGAGACACACATTTAATTAGCAAAATTAGATTTAGGATTAGTAACAGAGGATCTTCTTTCTCTCTTAGTTTGTTCTTGTAGTTTTATAGCTTCAAACACTTGTAATTCGAGTTTTAGTGTGTTTTCTAAGTTGCTGTTTGTTGAAGGTTATAGTTAAAACATATATCTGAGTTTTTAAACTATCATAGGAGCTTTTCTAACTCAAAATCTTTATATATTTGCTTTGTTTTTAGATTAATCAAAGTTTATGTTCTTAAGCTTACATCTGTGAATGTTATTTGATTTTTCTACAAGTTCTTAATGAATTAAAGCTGTGATGGAATCTAGAATCAAGTTAGAGAGTTTAAGACATGTCCATGAGCTTTATTTGGATATTTTTGTAGCTTCTAAACTTATTATTCAGCTCATAAATTCAAATATGTTAAAATATGTTGCTTAAGTTGTTTATTTTTTATGCTTTGATCAATATGTACGGTTAAATCATTTTTGTGCTAAGCATTGATGTCTTAATAATTTAAGAGAGCTTAAATACATGTTTAGAGGCTTGATTTTTGTTTATTGAAGGTTTGAATGTCTTAATTTTAAGTTGGCCATTTAAGATTATAGTTTAAAATAATCTAAACTTGAGAAATCAACTTAGTTTGTTGGAAAAATCAATAAACAACACAAATTAATCAATGAATGACCAACCTTTAATTTTTAGTAAGAGTTAGAAATCTAAGGTTGCAAATCCAGAAATCAACCTTTTTGTGTTGTTAAAGCTTATTAACTTAATTTAATGCATGTCTAAACTTTAAATTAAGATTAATAGAGAAAAGACATAAGTTTTAATCATAGTTTTACTTTGATTTTGTGAAGGAATTCTAAATCAACCTTTAAAATTATTTCAAGCTCAATTAAATCATTAAGTACCTAATCCTTATCCATTTTTCATAATTTAGTAATTTTTAGTAATTTAGAAAATAGCCATTTTCCATAAATTAGTTATTTTCAGTAATTTATAAATCATTTTTAAACTCAAAATTTAATGTTTGAAACAAGTTAGGTTAAGTTAGTAATTTTCGTGTTTTTAATCAATTGTTTGGAATTTTCTAAATAATTGTAATCCAATTAATCTAGTAATTATCTATTTTTTCCCATGGGTTCGACATTTAGAGTTTTAAATATACTCTACGTTATTATTTGTTCAATAGATATACTTGCCTTATCACGTTGATTTTCAAAATATAATTGTTAAAATCATTTCAAATCTCATAATCACTTTACCAACACCAACACTATCTTAGTTAATTTTTTACTTCATGTTAGAGGGTCCCCTAATTAGATCACATTTAAGGGCACACAACACATTGACATGTTTATATGTAATATTTTCAAGAGGAATAAATATGCCTTTGTCCTAACATCAAGCCCATTATAATGAACAAGCCTCCTTACACACATGTTTTTCTCACATTTGTAAGGGCATCATACAAGATGCGCAAACTTGTTATCTAGCACTCAAGATCTCGTATTTCATCCAAATTACACCATCTTTCCTTGGAAGTGAGCTTTCATTACCTTGCTTGTGCTAGAAAAAGCTCTGACTTCACTGAGTTAGAACCGAAAATAAGCTTTTCAACTGGGATTTTGGACACATCTCGATGTACTCCAACATCAGAAAAAAATCGATTGACACAATACATACCAAAACGAATTGCTAGGCCAATAAAGCTTATCCGTAAATACACAACTGGTGAGGGAACAACAGCATCAATAGCAGCTAAGAAGGATCTTGCCTGCCCACTACGACCGGTGAACACAAGCCAACCGGTCTTGCAATAGATAGCAAAATCCTCACAGTTGTTGTTAAATAGGCTGTATCCACCAAAACCTTTCTCAAGAAGGAATAAAGCTCGATGAAGGACATCTTCTAGTGAATCTGTATTGCGCAAGGGTACAGGTTCCTCCTCAAACTTCAGCAAGAAAGAAAACTGGTGTGACACCATACCAAATATGTAAAAATCCCCACCTGATAGAAAACAATCAATACAAGACAAGATGACACCATCGGCCCTTGGTTGATCACCACAATTTGGACATGGATTTTTTGACGAGTGAGATGGAGCAGAACTCAAAACAATATGGTCCAAAAATTTACTAGTGTCCAGCTCCCCTGGTGAAATGGATTACTATTCCCACACCAATGTATATACCTCGGTACACATTAGCACGGCTGAAGCAGAAGTTTTCAAATTAAATTGATGATTACTAATTGCAAGAGTAGTGACAAACACAAGCAAAGCACATTCTTAGCAAAGTTCAACATAAATGAAAGATGTTAACCATTCAAATATTATGGTCAACAAAGTTTTTAGGGCAACTACCAAGTGTAGATGAAAAAGCAGATTACACGTAAGTAGTTATACAACCTCCATAGAATAATACATCATCAATTTTGTTCTCAAACTACCCAATAATCTCAATTGTTATGTGAATAAGATTGAAGCTTTTAATATGTAACCAAGAAAATTTGCAGTATAAACATAGACTCTAGTTTTGGATAATGGCACTAGCTTGTCTAAACAGACACATAATCATACAAGTTTTTTGAAGGAACCATCCAAATGAGTTATTGATGCAAAACTACATAAAAGAAAAAGAGAGATCTGAAGTTGGTTAATTAGATAAGCAAAAGGAAATGAAAATAATTCTATTTGCATCATAAAAGAAGTGAAATATCTTCTTAAGTGCCCAAAATGAGGAGATCTATGACTATCAGAGCTATTATGTTAATACAAGAAAATTCCAAAATCAGGGAATCAAACAACTCACTCTTGGATTTCATTATTCTTGTCCAGAAAAAAAAAAACTCTTGATCATTGAGTTCTCGGTTGCTGGAACACATTATCAACAGAAACACACTGATTTCAGCATATTGTCTCTCATAGTAGTTTGCCACATCAAATTTCCCTCCTCAGTTTTAATATTGAACAACAAGGAAATGTGGTTAAGAAATCCACTTTGGCAAAATCCCCAACACTAGCAGCTCAATTCTTTTTTTAAGTTTACAATAGTGGAGTCCTAGTATTGTTGTGAACTCTAACACGGACACCAACTACAATTTACTTTTTTACAGTATCATGGTTGGTTTCAGATAGAATTCTATCATTGTACCCAACTTCCATAAAATGTTGAAAGCAGAGTACCTTATCCACAAGAGCAAGGCACCCAAAGCTGCAGAATCAGCAAACTCTTTCAAAGCTCGTGAACATGAATAACTAGTTGACAAATATTTCTTTTCAAGACATAATGCTTCATTTGTTCCAAACATAGAGTTAAACAGAAAGGGTGAAGGAGAGAGAGACCAAAGGGGATCCGAATAACTTTGCCCTTACGGTTTTCCCCAAAGTTTTGAATACCGTACGGGTACCGGTACCAAATTTGTCTTTAAAATGGTACTATATCGATACCAGCCAATATCGATACTGTTTCGGATAATTTTTTAAAATTATAAATTAATTCTTAAATTTCATAAAATTTGTAAAATAGTCTATAAATGTATTATATTATATAGTTTTTAACTTAACTTTAAACTTAAAAAATTTCAAAATACAAAATTTTCCTTTTAAAAAAATATGTTTTTTATTTTTTATTTTTTCTAATACCAGCCTAATACCGGCCGGTATTTAAACTTGGTACGGAATCGGCCGATTCCGTTCTGTTTTTCGGCCGGTACAGAACGAAATTCAAATCCTTGGTTTTCTCACACAAAAAGAAATGATGTTGAAATTGTAATTTAAGGGAAAGTAATGTGTCAGGTTGGCTCCTTATGGGAACTATTTAATTTAAAGGGTTAATAATAAAAAAAGTGATTAATCTTTTCACATTTTTTCAGTTAAGTGACTAAATTTTTAAAATTTTCAATTGAGTGTCTAACGTTTGAAAAATTAATCAGATGAGTGAAAAAAAGTTAACACGGTTAGTTAGAATTTGATGGTATTAACGTGGCTCGCTACGTCATCACACATGTGGCAGACAGATGACGAATCCGATCCAATCCGACCCGTCCTAACCAATCTGATCTAACCTGACTCACTCCAACATTTTTATCTCTTCCAACTAATTTTTTAAATGTTAATCACTGATTGAAAAATTTTTCAAAACTTAGTCACTTAATAAAAAAATGTGAAAAAGTTAGATTAATAACATATTTAAAATTTTTTAATATAGCTTCATTTAATAAATCAATATTTTTACATGATATTTTAAAATATAATTAAAATATATAATTATTATTAAGTAAAAAATAATATTAATAAATTATTCTTATAATAATACATATAAAATAATAAGTATAATTCATAATAGAAGACCAAGACAATAATTATTAGTAAAATGATTTCAAGTGACTTCTAGAATATTTTAAGTAGATTTTTACTGAATTTTTACTTAATTTAAATTCAAAATTTATATTTTTAAACTTACTTTTAAAATTAAACTTTAGTTATAAATTTATCTTTAAATTTCTAACTCTTTATTTTTTGAACTTATCCATATCAAAAAATAAATATCCTCAAATAAATGACTTTAAATAATGACAAAGGGGTGGTTGTGAAAGATAAAAGGACTAGAAGTGCCCTGTTTATGGCTATATTTAAACTATACTTTTCGTATAAGTTGGAAATTGACAAATGAAGCCATGAAATGCCATCACATTCATTCTTATTAATTTAACATTTTCATTTTTTTTTAAAGTTAAGTGACCAAGCTTTGAAAATTTTCAATTGAGTGATTAACTTTTAAAAAATTAATCAGAAGAGGTAAAAAAGTTAGAGTGGGTTGGGTCGGTCGGATTAGGTTTGTCGGGTGTAGTCGGATCCGCCACCTGTCTGCCACATGATTGATGATGTGGCGAGCCACATCAACACTGTCAAATTCCAACCAACGGCGTCAACCTTTTTCACTTATCTGGTTAATTTTTCAAATATTAAGCACTTAATTGAAAATCTTAAAAGATTAGTTAACTGAAAAAATGTGAAAAGGTTAGTCACTTTTTTTTACCATTAACCCAAAATTTAAAAAGATATTATATATTTTCCTTTAAAAGAAATGGTTATTAGATTATTTATTTTATTAATCATTAATCTCTATTTATAAACGTATAAAAATCAAGCCATAATATAATACTGACAATGAGTTGCTAATATATTGAATGCCTACCCCTTATCGATAGACTACTACCGCCTAGATGCATCCTCTCCTCTTGACTGTGGGGATGATACCATGTAGGTTAAAGTTTTGAGTTTCATCAGCTGCAAGCTTGTGAAAGGGTTGTGGAAATCAATATAAATGAGTTTTTGGTTTTTTCTCTTGTGATAGTACTTCTAGATGGTTATTGATTAGGCTTTTAAATTACATATCTTTTGCAATTTAGGGGGTATAACACCCTAATACCCCCTGGGAGGATATTAGCATGCTAACTCTCAGACTTGCACTTACACGAATGCTGCAGATTTTACATTTATTTTACGGAGATGTTTACCAATTATTAACATGCAATCATTTTTAGATATCGTAGCATAAATAAGAATTGTGCAACAAACGTTCATCAGAAAATTTACAAAAACATCCACAAGTAATTTGCCAAAAACTTTACAGATACAAGCCAGACATTCAGTGTCATATGCACTAAATCAAAAATATATGATTAGGATTAACACAAAAGATAGAATTTGGCCATTTCTACAGTCTAATATCCCACCTCCTTTCCTTTCCTACTAGCACCTACACGGGAAAAACCACCGTACTAAGCGATAATGCTTAGTGGGAAAAAGATAAAGCAAACATACACATGGACTGTCCATAACAGTCATGCTGAGCAGTAATTTATACATAAAGCAATGATCAAGCACATCAGAAGCTCTGAGCAGAATATACAAAATCAACTTCATAGACAATCAAATCATAATTAATCTGATCAAGAAATCAAATTAGAAAATCATCCAGAAATATATCAAAAATTTCTAACTATTGTTTTAATTCTTCAGTGTAGGACATACCACGTCTGTATAAAAATTCACTCCTTTGTTTATTATCAAAATCAGTCAGTTTCATAGTAAATCAGTAATTAGTTACACATAATCAGAACATAGTCAAACTGCCAGTCCAGAAATATAGTAGTGGGCGCGGGACAGAATAGGCAAAGCCCATAATCAGAACAGTCAGAGACTGTAAAACAGAAGAGTTTATAGCTCTAATAACATAACAAACATTGTCTATGATAAAGAACAACCATAGGCCGTAAAAGACAGTACAATCATAGATTGTGACAGAAGCAACTGCTAATTCCCTATAAGCCGACCTAACTACCAACGACTAGTGTTATTAATAAATGGTAACACTTTGAACTTCAAAAACCAATTGTAAAAATCATAGGATTTCATACCCAAATCCGAATAAATATAAACACATATGTTATTCATGCTGCACTTAAGCTTTTCATCAACATTACACATTTCATTACTCAAATCTGAAAGTAATGCATAAAAGCATAGGATAATCACTTGCCAAGATCTTACATTCATATCATTTTATCATTACCATCATCA